>JBAMCK010000785.1:245000-270000 GCA_037075185.1 Drosophila pseudotalamancana | reverse complement strand
TAATTAAGTCAAACTCAAACTCTTAAGAGCTAAGATAGTTACTTAATATAAGATCTCGTGTATAGAAGCTAGTTTAAAGGTCGAAAGGTTTCACTTACTAACTGTTTATCTATTCTTTCCCATTGTCTTCCCATCAGCATCATCACGAGCCCGCAGTACGGAGCCGACGGCCTTGTCGTGGGCCACGGACAGGGCTTTGGTAGCGCTGCGCCCGGCTCAATCGGACCGAACGGACCGCCCCGATCCCCTCAAATGGAGCCGGTGGACTTCAGCGGACCGCCTCGCCCGCTCGGCTTCGGCCTGGTGGGTCACATCAGCGGACCGAGACCATACAGTCGCGAATCGACGCCCGACAGCGGCGGATCCCATTATATAGAGACGTACCGAGATCCAAGCGGTGGGTGTTCAATCCTATGCAATATATAAAATACATTTCTATATCTTCACATCCTTCGATTGTCTATATTTTGCTTGCAGGCTATTCGCCACATCCCGGATACGGAATGGTTGTCCAATCGGACTATCCGCCGGCTGGCTATCACGGGTACGGCCCCGCCGCCTATCAATGCAGCAATCCGTACGCCACGGCCGTTGGTCCCGGCGGCTATCCGACGCCCGTCTCCGGCGGATATTCGCCCAGTCCGGCCACCTGCTACTCGATGCCACCGCCGCAGCACATTCCACAGCACGACAAGTCCAAAGATGGGTGAGTACTCCATTAGGAGGTTTCTCAAAGGAGTTTCCTTAAAGGTGGTTTCTTTAAAAGGGGTTTTCTTAGAGGGGTTTTCTTAAATGAGGTATCTCTAAAGGTGGTTTTCTTAAAAAAGGTTTCCTTAACGAGAAGTTATTTAAAGCGTATTTCCTTAAAGGGGTTTTCTTAGAGGAGATTCCTTAAGGGAGGTTCCGCAAGCAGGGTTTTCTAAAAGGTATTTCTAAAGGTTTGGAAAGGATGTTCCTTACGTGGGGTTTGTTAACAGGGGTTTCCTAACACGACCTGCTTAACGGGACTTATGGACCGTACCTCCCCTGAAGTAATATGCAATTATCGTGGAGTTCAAGTGCCGACGAGTTTTTTTACGGTTCGGATGTGCCATTCATCGCAGCTAATCACTCAAATCACAGTCACTGTCACTGTTGCAGTCACTTGCACAGTGGTTGCACCCTCTGTGCATTGTCAATTAAGTTTTAACTTTTGAGCTTGACTTTCAAAGTCTTGAAGTTTAGGGAATCAGCTATGCAAATCGTAACGAAGAACTGAAATGAAAGTCGAAATCAAAGTCTGAAATAAAGGTTCTCAACATTGCATATTAAATTGTTCTCACAGCAATATTTTGGAATTCACGTGTTGGATTTTAAGTATATCCCATATTAAAGAACATAATTCTTATCTTACAATCAACTTCAAATACAGACCTATAGATGATATAGTCTATATAAACTAATCTACTATTGATAAGAGTTACTAAATGTTAAGAGAAAAGCTACTTTTTAAGACCAATTAGTTCACTCACTGGTTCAATAACTTTAACTAGTTCACTCACTAGCTCAATAAGTTAACATAGTTCAGTCACTTGTTTTAAAACTAGTTCACCCACTAGCTCATGAACTATTTCGCTGACTAGTTGACCAACTAGTTCATTTATGCCATTGAATATTTCAGATATCTAGTTAAAAATAAATGAGCTCCGTTCCATTCACTCGAAACTCATTCCCCTTTAAGGGAGCACTTTTCAATTGATTGTGTACCACTGTGCAGGCGAGTGTGTGCTTTAAAACTAGCTCAAATATTTATGAGTTCGACCATGTGGACGCAAAGCGGCCATAAAAAGCTGCCCAGCTCGGACGGCCGCAGCGCCCAATCTCAGCCACAAACTACCGTTAACTACCCCTCGACCTAACCCTAGCCCTAGCCCCAACCCCAACTCCTAGAGAAATTTAATGAAACTTTAAAGAGGCGAAAGCAAAGTTTTTGAGTTTGTTTGTGATTTAAGCTGAGTTTAGCCGTGAGGCTTATCTGAGGGCCAGCACTTGACCAACAGCCAGGCTCTAATCCACGCAATAATGTGATGTGACCGCTCTATCTCCCCCTCTCGGTCTCCCTCCCTCTCTCTGTCTTTCTAGCTTGACCGGCTGCTCTCGCTCGGATCGCAACCATTTGCAATCGCATTCGCAGGAGCTGAAGTGCCCGACGCCCGGCTGCGACGGATCCGGCCATGTAACTGGCAACTATTCGTCGCATCGCAGCTTGTCCGGCTGTCCGCGGGCCAACAAGCCGAAGAGCAAGCCACGCGATGGCCAGGACTCGGAGCCGCTCCGATGTCCGATACCCGGCTGCGATGGCTCCGGCCATTCCACTGGCAAATTCCTCTCCCACAGAAGGTGAGAATTTTGCCTCAATTGTATTTCATTCGCTAATTTCACTGATTTGCTATGGCGCTCTTCTTCTTCTAATTTTTCTTTCATTGGCTGCAGTGCATCGGGCTGTCCCATTGCCAATCGGAACAAGATGCGCGTCCTGGAGGCCGGCGGCACAGTGGAACAGCACAAGGCCGCTGTGGCAGCTGCCACGGCCATGAAATTTGACGGTGAGTCGAAAGAAAGCGAAACAAAACTACGCGTAATCCATTTAAAATACTTAAAAGTACTCGATTTGATTATCTGTGACTTACTTTCTAAAGTACTCGAAAAGTATTTCATGTACTCAAAAGTATTTATTGAAATCTCAGTCAAAGAATGTGATAAAGGTTCTACCCAAAATTACGCATACAACATTTTATTTGTTCAGAACAACTCAAAAAGTACGCGCATAATTGAAAGCAAGTATCACACATAATACTCAACAGTACTCGGCTTGAAAATCTTTTCGAATAATACTCAAAAGTATTCGAATAGAGTTTCACTTACTCAAAGATTCAAGATTCATTGTAATCTTATTTAAAGTTGTGCTACTCAAAAGTAAGCATTTTAAATTGTTTTCTATAAACTACTCAAAAAATATGCGTTAAATTGAAAACAATAATCGGACATTTTACTCAAGAGTACGAATGACTAACACTCAAAACTACTTAAAAATAAACAAAATTCTTCAGATTATCTAATATCTAAAAAACACTTCTCAATTTTCATAAGAATAAACAAAATACCCTATAACAATAATTTGAAATACTTATAATATCAAATACAACTCATTCATCAAACCAAATGCTTAATTTCTCTCTTCTTCTCCCTCGTTCGCCTTCTCTCTCCCTCTTTTGCAGCATGCACCACAGTTGGCAGCCAGGGCATCAAGAAACCAAAATTCGACGAGGTAACCATGGTATATCCCAAAGGCTACACAGGTGAGTGCGAGTGAGAAGCTCGTTATCAAACTTTTTCTTTCTCTCTCTCTCTTTTTCTGTCGATCCGTACTTGCCCTCTATCTCTCTCTCTATTGCCTTTTTTTGTTGAGTGTATCGCACAAAAAAATTTCTTGCGTGTTTTTCTGTTATGAACTGGGCTATTATGTTTATTAATGCTCCACCTTGATGCGGGGCATTATCGAACTGTCATCAAGTTTGCAACACAAGCAGAAGAAAGCAACTCAAATGTAGAACAGAGAATATCAAGCTTTAGAAAAGTAGCAACCAAATAGTCAAACTCCATTAAAATGCATTTAAATGTGATGATATTTTTCATCTTATCGATTCATATTAAAGCCAAATTCTAATTACATCTCATTTACTGTTACATAGAGATAACACTTTGATAAGTTATCGAGTTCCGACTGTTAGGCATCCATAGAATATCTTTACAATGGGTAAATCAAAGTCATTCGAATTTATTCATCGTCATTCGACATCATTTTCTTTGTGTCTCAGTTAAAAAGAGAAGACACTTTAAAAGTTATCGATAAATGGTGCTTTTACTGCTAGGAATACCAAGAATAACAGTAAAATAACTCTATTCGTTGTCATTTCTCATCATTCGGCGTCATTCTCTGGCATTTCGCCTTCATTCGCATTTTTTATAGATGTAATAGAGATGACACTTTGGAAGTTATCGATGAATTGTGTTGTTAGAGTTGGAAAAACATAAAATAAAAATATAAATTATCTTCATTCGCCGTAATTTGACTTCAATTGACGTCATTCACCGTTGATTTCTAATTTAGAGATGACACTCTACAAATGTAGGGATGACACTCTACATATGTAGGGATGACACTTTACAAGTGACCAATAAATTGTGTCGTGAAATACCAAATGAAATCACTTGAAGCTATAAACATCAACAACATTCCAATTAATTCATCGTCATTCGTCGTCATTCATCTTCATTCATCTTCATTCAACTTCATTCACCTGTGATCATCAATTTAATGGACTTTAACTAATCTCAGACATTTGTTGTTTGCTGTTTGGCATCTGCTTTTGTTGCTGCTCTCTTTGCGCTCTCTCGTATTGTTTATTTTCGGTTGGAATTTTGTGTGCGTGTGCTAACGTCTAACAAAACAATGAAATACTTTCGTTTTGGTTTCGGTTTTTCGGAATGTGCCAGGCGAAATATCAAAACTAAAACAAAATACCAAAAAAAATACTTATAAAAAATAAAAGCAAAAATGCGTGCATTTGTTTTATTGTGCAACAAGCCCAAACGTACCAAAATATACCAAAATTGACCTTACGACAGACGACGAAAAAAAAAATAGAAAAGAAATGAAAAAAAAAAAAGAAAAATAAAGAAAGTAAAAGCCGGTGCATAACAAAAGTCCGATGCCCGATACAACATACCACTCGATATATAAGCAAAAACACGATATATACATATACTACGTTTACAATTCTAATTTAAATCCGTTTACTTCTTCTTTCTTTCGTTTCGTTTCATGGTTTTTGCTTTTGGCGATGTTTTCTTTTAGATTACGCGACGTTTTGTATCGGTGCCGAATATCTACTGTAAATAGACAAAAAAAAAAAAAACATACGCAAATACTTGAAAGCATAGAAATACTGTAAAAAAGAAAAAAAAATACCCCTAAATAAATACCAAAAAAAAATAAATAAATAAACCAAAAGACAAGAACAACAGGTCACACAAGCAAATGAATTTATGTAACTAACAAACAAATTGCACAAGAATCAAAACAAGGTAAGCCGTGATATTTGCTATCTCACTCACACAAACACACACACAGTTACACAAACACAGACACCTACACATGTACACTATCACTATCTCACGCTCACATGAAGGCTCCCATTGAGCTGCTAGCACACGCGCACATAGAGACAACCGTGGAGAGCTTTAAAAAATACCAAAAAAAAAAAAACCAAAAAAAACAAAAAAAGAAAAGAAAAAATATATTACAATGCGAATGTGACAAACTCCTAGCGAGCGCCCATCACTAATAGCAACTCTCTCTTTTTCTCTCTCTCTCTTTCTTTTCTTTACGATCGATCTTTGACTACTTCTGCATTAGGCGGCAGCGGCTTGGACATTGTTATGAGCGGCGTCGGCGTCGGCGTCGGTGTTGGCGTCCCTTTGCCCTCTGGCATTAACAGCAGCAGCAGCAACAACAACAACAGCAACAGTGGCGTTAACAGCGACAAGTCGGGCAATGTTAACGTGCCCGGCGGCAGCGACGATCTCAACACACTGGAGGCCGAAATTTCGGAGTTGCAGCGGGAAAACGCGCGCGTCGAATCGCAAATGATGCGACTTAAGTCGGACATTAATGCCATGGAGTCGCAGCTGAGCACCAGCGATCGGGTACGTAGGCTCAGGTTCGTTGATCGCAACAAATTTTGAGTACTTTATATACCTAAAACATTCACACATTGACACATTGAAACATTGAAACCGTGATGTATTAACACATTGAAACATTAAGAGTTTGAGATATCGAGATACTGAGATATTGAGATATTAAGACATTGAAACTGTGAGATATTGAAACAGTCAGACATTGTAACATTGAAAAAGTGAAACAATTGCAAAATTGAAACTTTAAAATATTGAAACATTAAGCCAATGAAACACTGAAAAATTCCAAAATTAACCTTAATTAGTTAAAGATTCGGAACTTGCCATTGCTACAGCGATAGTCTAATAGTAACAGTTACATTAACAGCAATATTTTAACACTTTTAAGCCTAACAGCAACAGACATAACCTAAAATATTTATATTTATTGTTACTCAAAAAAAAAAAGATCCATATTAGCTGAATAAGTAAGATTAACATTTGCAGTTAACTGTTAAGTGAGCCAACGGCTTATTGACGCGACTTTAATGAAAGTTCTACAATTTACATTAACAGTAACAGCGACAGCAACAGCAACAGCAACAGCGACTTAGTAACAGTTAGAGCTGCACTAACCGTAAATGCATCAGCCGACAGAACCTCAATTAAGTAGGCCAATTAACTAGGTTTTTCTTTCGGAGGGGTGGGAATGGGAATGGGGATGGGGATGGGGATGGGGGTGTGTCGGGTAGCTCAGCTGTTGGCCATGCGCGATTGCGCAGCGAAAGTTGCGACTTTGTCTGCAAGTTTTTGGCACCTGAGCCGCTTTTCTAAGTTGCGGCCACTTTTCAAGGACGTCTCTAAACTCCAAAAACCCAAAAGCAATAATAAAGCGTGTGTTAAACGCGGCCAATAACAACAAAAACAACAGCAAGTGAATGCAAAAAAAGAAGAAGACTAATATAAAAGAAAGCTAAAACAAGAACAAGAACAACAACAATTTTGTGAAAAGTCGGCGCAAAAGTCGCCAACAAAAGTTTTAGCAGCCGCCGACGTCGCCGTCGCCGTTGCTGTCGACGTCGTCGCCGTTAACTTTGCTGCTGTGGCAAATGTACTTTTTAACCCAAAACATGGCCAAAAGAAAGTTCTGCGACGTCTGTTGGCAAGCAAAAACTTTTATTATATTTAAATTATCGCGCCTGGCTGTTGCACAAATCGCAAAGTTATGTTTTTCCTTTCCATTTTGTTTGCTTTTTTCGTTTTTCGTTTTCGTTTTTGTTTTGGCTTTTTGCTCCTTGCTTTTTGCTTTTTTGACTTTCCTTGCCACTTGGAAATTAAGAAAAATGCTGTAATGCATTTTGCATCTGACATGCGGGCCAATGATCGAGTGCAGCGCCCTCTGTCGTATGTCATTGCAGGTCGCATTCAAAATGGCGGCACAGCAGCCAATCGGCTTGAGGCTTGCAGCGGCTGCAGCCGTTAGTCGACTGCATCGAGCGACGAATCAGGGCGCAGCAGCAGCAACGGCAGCGCCACCCCTAAACGAAACTCAGGTCCCTAAACACACACAGTCACACACACACAGACACAGACACACGTACACACGTATGTTTGTGTGGTCATGCGCAGGCAGCGACAAATGTGGGTGTGGGGCTGTCCCCACCCCCTGGGGGGTCTCTTGGTATCCATCCGTCTGGCCGCTGTCAGTCGCAGTCGGCACCAAAACGATGCCGAGGCAGCAAATCGCAGAGCGGCAAGCGTTTTGCTCCTAAAAGCTGGCTCTAGCTACCCCACAGCAAACTGTGCTACAGCGCCAGCGGCGACGTCGGCGCCGGCAGCGACGTCGACGGCGTAACCTGTGCGCTCGCTTCAGCTCCTCTCCTCCTGAGAGCGCAAAGCACACAAAAAAAAATAATAAATAAAAAGAGAATGATGTGTAAGGCGAGAAGAAAAAACGTCTGTGGCAGAGCGACGCAAGCAGCGACGCTAGCAGCGACAGCGACAGTGACAGCTTAAGCAGCAGTTGGCTGCCTTGCTGGCTCCCACTGCTACGCTCTCACTCTCTCGCTCTCTCGCTCGCGCTAGCGCTCGCGCTCGCGCTTATGTGAGTTCGGTTCGTGTGCATTCGGCATGCGTTCGTGTTTGTGCGTGTTTGTTTGCTTCATTGCTCAGCCGTATATTTTTTTCTTTCTTTATGTCTTTTGTGTTTTTTTTGTCGGATTTCTTTTTTTTCGCCTGCGACTGGCCGCGCGTTCTTATTGGAATATCAATTTTTGGGCGCGCGCACACACACATGCTGGCACATATACATACGTACCAACGTGTGTGTATGTGTGTGCTATATATAGCAGCAGCAAATGGCACCTCAGCAAATTGAATTTGAGCAATTGGAATGAATGATTGAATCAATGAATCAAATTGCGGTACATTCACAGTTAGCACACACATACACACTCTCACACACACACACACACATGCTCTAGCTGTGCGACAGCCAATGACCAAGCACTAATACAAATGCATCTCCCTCTCTCTCTCTCACCCATAGGAGGCTTCTCCACTGAGCGCGCATCAGCAGCAACAGCAGCAGCAGCAGCAGCAGCAGCAGCAACAACAACAACTACAGCGACCCACTGCAGCCTCGCTGGCCTCGCCCAGCGGCCAGTCGCCGTTCGCCGGCGTCTCATCCACCACCAGCGGCAGCGGCATCGATCTCGTCCCCAGCGGCATGTCCCACATCTCGGACATCGGCGGTGGCGGCGTCGGCGTCGGCGTCGGCGTTGGCGGTGCCGGTGCCGGCGGCGGCGGCGGTCCGCCGAATGCCAATCTGAACAACTATTACGAGAGCTTGCGGAACAATGTGATTACGCTGCTGGAGCATGTGCGTCTGCCACCGCCGCCGCCGCCACCGCCGCTGCCGCCGAGCGCGGCGCCCGGCATGGATAACGGTTGTGCCGCTGCTGGCGTACAGCTGAGCGCTGAGCATCACACGTCGGCGGCCGCGGCATATTCGACACTGTTGCCGCCACCGCCGCCACCACCGCTGCCGCTGCCGCCGTCGGCGTCGGCCGCGACAAGCAGCGCTGCCGGCACGCCCATGTACGGGCATCAGGGCGGGGCAGCCGTTGCCGCACCGCCGCCGCCACCACCGCCGCCCCATCATGCGTATACGGTGCATCATCCGGGCGGCTATCCGCACGCACATCCGCACGCGCATCCGCATCCGCACGAGCACTTCGACTCGTACATCTCGAAGCTGCAGTCGCTCTGCGTCCCGCCGGACGTTTACGCCCTGCCCGACGACGGCGGCCGCACCGTCTACAACTCCGTCAAGCCGAGCATGCACCAGGACTACGGAAAGCTGATGCCCACGCCCATTTAAGGCGTCCGCCTCCTCCACCGTCCACAGCTGTGCGCCTGTATATAAGATGCAATTGGAGCCGATCATAAGTCATGCGTTATCTCGATTCACTCGGTGTGATCAACGCGAATCACAGTCATTCATCAAGTCTGATCAAAGTGAATCACAGTCATTCTTCAAGTGTGATCGGCGTAAACCAATTGGATTCATTAAGTGTGATCAGAGAGATTCATTTTGATTCATTTAGTGTGATCATCAGTTGTGAATTATTACCATTTATGAAGTGTGACCAGCGTGATTCATTTGTAATCATTCAGTGTGATTACGTGTGTTACGAATCAGAGTGATTCGTTTTGATACATTTAATATGATTAAAGAAAAGATTCATTTAGCGTGATCTCAGTGAATCATGATCATTCATATAGTGTGTTTATTGTGATTCACTAGGATTCATTTAGTGTGATCAGAGTGATTCATTTGGATTCATTTAGTGTGATCACTGTGATTCATTTGGATACACTTAGTGCAATCATCAATTATGAATCGGAGTAAAGATGACTTTTGAATATATGTATGTGATTCATCTTGATTCATTCAGTGTGAATTGTGTGAATCATTATCATTCATACGATATGATAGAGATAAATCAGTGTGAATCATTTCGCTTCACTCAGCGCGATCATCAGCTCTGAAACAATATGATTCGTTTCCTTTGAATCATTCTGAACTTTCAATAAGCAATGATTAAGGTCTTATAGTTATGCAACTTGAATCATAAATGAATTATATGATTTCGAACATATTCTTACATGCTGATCACCTATGAATGATGTTTATAACTGATTCATGAGTCATGAATCATAATGCATCAAAAGGAGTTACGAATCTTTACTTTTTTTTATATATCTGTATACTATATATACTTCAATTTGAACACTTGCTTAGATAATATGATTCAATTGCAGTGAATCAAATGATTGTGGAGTCAATCAAACACAAGTGCAGATGCAATGATAATGAAATATGAGCCGATATATATATAAATATATATTGATAAGATATGTAATAGAACTGGATGACAGGCAGGATACGAAGTCCTGCGTCTAGTTAAGAGTAGTTTGAACTGTTCCACGTTTATGTCCTAGGCGCTTTTCGTGTTGATCAACTGTATAAAATATGATAAATTATAATTATAATATATATATATAAAACTATATATATGCTATATAATTATAAATAAAATAAATGTGCGCTTTTAGTTGTATTTTTTTTTTTTTTTTTTTGGATTAGTAACCGTATCTGTATCTGTATCTAATACTAACTAGCAGTTAAAATATGGTAGGGCATTTGTTTGGCGTTGATGTCTGGTCAATTTTGTATTACAATTCGTTCAGCTTAAGGGCGAAAATATAACCTAAAAAAAGCAAAAGAAAGAGAAAGAAAATAGTTTAGTTAGCTTTACACAAAGGTCAAACACCAAAAAACAAAGCAAAGATAAACTAGATATATATCTATGTATCTTACTCTATATATAGCTGCAAATATAATCAACAGTAAACTAAATCGAAGTTTTTTTTTGTAATCTTAAATTCTAGAACGTAATCCATGGGCATAAAGAGGCCCATTTCAAACAAAATATATATATATATATAAAAATATATATAAAATAATCAACTATAAAAATTAAGTACACAAAAAATGCAACACAAAGCAAAAAAATACACACACACACCCTCACACAGACACGAAATACAAACACTTCCACACCTACTATATATATATATATTATATAGTATATATATATATATTTAGGCTCGTAAGTTTTAATGTTTAATATAATTAAAAACTGTACTCGATATCAATAAAAGTTAAAGTTATTAACAAAAATTAAATGTAGTAAAAAACAAGAAGAAGAATTTGAAAAATATTAAAAAAAAAGTTCAGTGCAATACATTAAAAAATAAATAAAACAAAAAATGTTTAAACTTAAGCAAAAATGTAGTTGAGATTTTTTTTTTGTATCTTATAAATACTTATAATTAAATAGAACTATAAACAAAACAAAAAATAAATAATAAACAAAAAGTAAATAAAAAATATGAACAAAAACCGAAAGGAAATTTAGACGAATTTTAAAACAAAAACAAAAACAAAAAAATAGCAGGCTTAAAAATTATTGTATTTAAAAACAAAAATACCAACAAAAAAAATAAAATAAAATAAAATTAATAATAAATTAAAGTAAAAAAGCAAGCAACTAAAAACTATAAATATACGATTATAAATATATATATATATACATATATATATATATATATATATATAAATATATATATAAATAATTATACATATATGTAATATGTATTGTATAACAAGAATTCTGTAATTTATAAAATATTTTATGTGATCATTGTCTTTTTTTTTTAAATAATATTACAAGAAATAAATAATTCAAATACAAATAAAGGATATACAAAATATCAGCGTTTCAATTACTTCGAATTTTAGTGGTTCCATTTGGAACTTCTGAATCAGGGCTTTTAGTGGGTACTTTTGCAGAACTTTAGTTTTCCTTTTCGGAATAAGACTCAATAATACAAAATTCAGATTCTTTTGAATCAACACCTTAATGAGCTATTGGGATAATGAATCAGTGAATTAATATTTTGTGAATCATGAATGAATTATACTAAATAAATTATGAGTTATGAATTATGAATTGGGAATCGGTGTTTTATTTTAGTTGATCGCATGTAAATGAATCAAATGAAAAATCCTTTTTATAGTAGAATGAGCTTTGAATCGTTCATGATTCATGAGTCACGATTTCTTTAAAATTTGTATTAAGAATCAACAGTAATAATTCCTGAATTAAGACCTAAACATGTCTGATGAATCATGAATCATAAACGAATCATTAAAATCTTATGAATGTTGGCTTGCATTGTTAGTCAAAGTTTATAAATTTAAGATAAAGATAAAGATAAACAATGAGTTATAGTAATGAATTATGAATCATTATTTATGAATCGTTAATTCTTTATTAAATTATGCATGACTCACGATAATTTTAATTACAGCCGCTTTTTTTATCCCATTTCCGTGCACAGAATATTTAAAATTTAATTTAATTATACATTTTTATAAAGTTATCAAAAAAAATCGAATTTAGTTATGCTTAAAATTTACAATATTTATAATAAACAAATCCCAAAATTTTGTTGTTTTCAAGCAGACTTTAGAAGGGATAAAAACCAGTTGACAAAAAATAATAAGTGAAAAAAGTGAACATGGAGGACCGGCAGTCCATAGTTTGCTGCTTAAATGAGGCCAGAATCTTAACTTGGACAACGAGTACACAAAAGTTGGCCAAAATTGTTGGGAGCCTGAAAGCAATTCCATTGCATTAGCACAAGCTCCATAAATCAGGAGAAGAAGGCACGGAAGAGAGGAGAAGGAAAAAGAAGAAGCAGCAATCAAAAATTAAAATTGAACCAGTTCGCAGAAAATTTGGAGCGGTTTTTTTTACTGGGTTTTATTTTTGGCAACGTTTTTAATTTCAATTAGCAAAGGCGACAATAAAGCTTAAAAGGGGGATTGGTCAAGCCAAAAAAAAAGGGGGAATGGAGGAAGGGGTGGGGAGTGGAGAAGTATACTTGAAGGTAACAAAAAATGAGGGGGGGGGGGGGGGTAAATGGTTTTGGCTTTTGCCTTGCCACTTGATTTATGTGGCTTCATTAGACATTCCGAAGAGAGGATAACTGAGGGAGAGGGGGAGGGGGAGGGGAGAGTGTGTGAGTGAGAGAGAGGAAGCAGAAGCTAAGCTAAGTGATTGCCAAAAACTAAATGCGTGCACAATTAGAACGGGTTAGCAGTCGCACACATTACTTTGGCAGGGAAAGCGGCATGACCAATGTGAGTCTGTGTGTGTGCGTGTGTACTGTTTGTGTGTTTGTTTGTGTGTGTGTGTGTGTGTGTGTGTGTCTGTGTGTGTAGTTGTAGTAGTTTGCTGAATATTGACCAGCATGGAATATTTTTGGTTGCTGCCTAACAAGTTAAAAGGCCACAAACAACTGCCAATATGCACACATACACATATATGCACACATACATACACACACATATATATGCACATATATACAACATTTAAATATACTAACTATGTGTCTGTATGTGTGTGTGGTCTATAAAAAGGTTCGCTGTTTGTTCGTGTGAGCCGCAAAAATATTTGCATAGTTACCTTTAATGTGGTTCGACAGCAAGAGTTCAAATTGTGGCGCTGTAGAGGGGTGGGGGATGGGAATGGGAGATGGGGAATGGGGAAGGCGGTCTGTTGAGTGTAGGCGTGGCAGCAGGAATGATCGAGGGGGGCGGGGTAGGGCGCCTGCCTGCTGGCAATAGACGCCAAGCAAAGTTCTTCAACAATATAAACGAACAAAAGTTTTCTTTACACACACACACACACACACACACACACGTCGTATGTAATTTAAAATGAAAAATTCTATTCTTTTGACACACACACTAGCACACACACACACCACAACAAGCATTGATTTCATTTGCATAAATAAGGACACGAAAAAAAGGACTTTCATTGGCAGCTGGCTCAAAAAATACCCTAGAAAACTTTAAAGAATTGCAGCTAGAGGATATCTCATGTTATTTATTGCTATATTTGAATCGATTTATTAGCTTACAAATGTACTTAGTTTAAGTTTGCAAAAGATGAAAATCTAGTATATTAAAATCTATACCCTGTACATATATACTATAATTTTCCGTACATTTGTATATATGTATATATAAAAATTCCCCTGTAATTCTCGCACAAAAAGTAAACAAATTGCATTTTTTGCGCATTTCTTTTGTATTTTGTTAGAAGCAAAAAGCTCACAATATAAAATATATGCATAGTCGTGCATACCCGCCTCTTATACTAACTAGAAACACATAACTTGCAAGTCATGCGTACATATAAAGCCTTGTATACCCAAGTATATTTTTACCCTTCAGTCGTGCATACCTATTAAAAATGATATACCCGCTTGGCTGCGCTTGTCGTCGAGGGTATGATAAGAAAAATAAAGCTCTATTGAGTGCAAATGCTTGCGACGCAGCAGGTGTGGGCGTGGACATGCCTCAGACTCACACAAACTCACGCACACAATTGTCTGATAAAGCCAAAAGTTAAGGAAAAAACTATTGCCTACATTTGTGCGCGCGACAATCAATGCGAGGCAAAGCCCTCTCCACCTCCTCCCCGCCCACTTTTGTTTGTCATTTTACACGCACAGTCAAAAATCGCATAAATTAAAAAACTGCACACACACACACACGCACACATTTACTTAATGAAAGACAGTCTGGCAACCCTTTTTTTCTTGTCGCTTGCCATTTGCGGCGCTTAGCTTCCACTTTGGCCACCCAGCCTAAAGAGCGGTCTTCTACACACACATACACACGCACATTGGAGTTGGCAGCAAAGGAAGTAATAAAGTATCTCAAAAGTAACTTATTAACCATGCTGACAACGCCGCCAGTTCCTGTATCTCTTTCTACACATACATACATATCTATTTATGTGTGTTTGTGTGTGCTGAAGGGTGAGCTAGTGTGTGTGTGCTTGCGCGACGTGTTTCATGTTTGCTAATTGCGAGTCGATTTTTCATTTCACATTTCTCATGAGTGCCGCAACCAACCGCCAACCCCCAACCCCACATCACCATCCCTTCTCCTTCTCTTTTCCCTCCCCATGCGCTTCACCGTTACTCTTCTTTGCTTTGCAGCTTCTTTTGGTCCCTCAGCCACTTAGCAGCTTGATTGAGCCCTTTTTTTGTATTTGTTGTTGGACATTTGAGGTTATGGCAGGCATATATGTATATGTATATATATATATATATTTGTATGTGCATGTGTATGTGTATGTGTGTGCGTATGCATGTGTGTGTGTGTGCTAAAAATGAGCCAAATGCTTAATTTAATTACAAATTCTTTGCTTTCTTTTTACATTCATATTAAATTTTCATGTGCCCAAAAGCTGTGACGCACATGTGTGTGTGTGCGTGTGTGTGAGTGTGTGTGTGTGTGTGTGTGTGTGCACCTGCTGTCATTTGCTTCAGTTGCTGGCCGCTTAAATACCCAAGAGATTTCCAACAGCCTCCGCACACACACACACTCCCACATACCCACACACACCCACACACACACACACACTCTCTCACACGCATTTAGTGATAAAATAGCGCTCATTAATGTTGCTCATTAGCAGCCGCATTGGCCTTCATCTCTATCAGTGTATGTGTGTGTGAGTGTGTGTGTCCCTTTAGTTGTGTCCTTTGACATTTGTCGCTCCATTCAACGAGTGTCAACTGGCAAATGATTTGCCATTATTTACTAATAAAACTCATCGAGTTTTACCGCACACACGCTTCTTCCGCTAATCGAATGTGCAACCTCCCAACCTCCCAACCCCCAACCTCCAACCCCCAAGGCCCTTCTCCTAAGCCATAATACAGGCCTTAATACGGTCACCCCCTTTGTCACACTGACAAGTTTTCCCAGCTCTGGCAGAACTCTTAATACGTTTTGACTGCACGTTTAACCCTCCAACCCCCTTTCCATCCACAGCCCCCGCCCCCTAGCAAATGACCCCAACTCAAGCAAACTGTCTTCCAGCCTCATCCCAAATAGAATTTAGCCAACTTCTAACTCCTGACTTGAGCTGTTATCTAACTATCCATCTATTTGTTTGTCTTTCAATTTATCTAAGTGTTATTCATCTGACTTTGACTTTTCCATATCTAACTGTTAATGTTTATCTATCAATTTTATCTATCTAATATATATATATATAAACCACCTATTTTCCATCTCTTTCTTACTATAATCTATCTTTTCCTTTAGCTATATACAAATATCCAACTCTGTACATATATGTATACATAATTATCTACCCATATCATATATATCTATTTGAATATATACCATATCAATTTTTTCCTATTTATTCATTTATCTATCTATCGATCGATGTTTCTACATATCTATTCCTTAGTCA
Organism: Drosophila pseudotalamancana; assembly: GCA_037075185.1. Lineage (NCBI taxonomy): Eukaryota > Metazoa > Arthropoda > Insecta > Diptera > Drosophilidae > Drosophila > Drosophila pseudotalamancana. The sequence continues at coordinate 253,858 of JBAMCK010000785.1, read as the reverse complement.
ATCCATCTATATATCTAACTTTTCTGTTCCCAATATACATCTAGCTAGCTAACTAGCTTTACATCCATCTATCTTACTTTTCATCCCTTTTCATAATATAATATAATAATATATATCTTACAAACGAACTATTCATCTTTCTTATTCCTTACTATCTATTCATCTTTCTCTCTGTCTATCTATGTATATCTATCAATCCAAATTTATCTGTGTTCATATCTCTATAACCGAATATATTTAGAATACTTAGCTATATCTATATATAACTATCTATCTATCTATCTATCTATCTATCTATCTATCTATCTATCTATCTATCTATCTATTCATCTATGCTTTTATAAGCTGCTCGCCTTCCTCTACCTAAGAGGTAGTGTTGGTTAATGCTCTAAATAAGTGCTGTTCAACATGCGTTTATCTATTTGCAAAAGTAGTTTCTCTTTACTGAAAAGAATTTTCGGATCTGTCAAATTGGAGCACACTTATATATATTTATAACAGATATGTCCATCTATATATGTATACATACATACATATATATTTACCTTTAAGACGAGGGTTGCTTCAAAGCTTGTTTCGCATTCATAAGGTTTTGATTAATGGTTCGACTGAACCTCGACTCAAATTCGATTCAATTTGCAACCATGGTCCAAAAACCAAGGACTAAGGACGAAGATGAAGGCGTTTTTGTATTGACGTCCGTTTTGATGTGTGCTCCCAGGTGGGCGTGGCAGTTGAAGCTGCCATACGAGACAACAAAAAAAAAACTCTTTTTCGCCTTTTGGGTCATTCTTTGCATTTAATTTCGTTCATTCATACGAATGGCCACAAAATGACATTTGCATTCGGGCAGTGGTCAACCCCCAACCCCCTTCCCTCCTTCCCATCCCTTTACCCTCTCTTTCGCACCCTCTTCAGATCCGTCTAGAAGGAAGCACTCAAAACCCACAGCTGTGACTCTTGCGGCTCCACCCCGAGGGAACGAATGAACCTGAACGTGAACCAGAACGTGAATCTGAATGCGAATATGGATGCCGATGAGGATGTGGATGTGGATGTGGATGCGGATGTGGATATGGATGTGTATGTGGATGTGGATGCGTGCCCTAATCTCATAAATGAATGAATGGCACATTTGGCAAATTTGTTTTGACAATTGAGAAGTGAGTGCGAGAATTTATGGAACGCCAAAAGGCGAAGAACTACCTATTCAAATTCTATATAACATACATTTATACACTCACACATATGTACATATATATGTGTATATATCCGACTATATATGCTAGCTTGTTTGTCTGCGTAATTAATTCTCTGCTGACTCGGCGATTTCGTAGGCCGAGTCACAAAAAGGAACAATTAAATGCACAACTAAAACAAAGATAAATGACTGCGAGCGCAGCGCTTAGCGTTGACCCGACTGCCACACACCCTGTTTTTGGTTGCTGTTTGCTTAAGAACAGCTTATACATACGTATAAAAAAGTAAGACCTAGCAATAAATATTTTGGTTGTATTAGTTTAAATTAAATTAAATTACAGGGTGTCATAACAATTGTAAAAGTTAAAATAGGGTAACAAATTGCTTAAATATAAATTAAACCTTATCAATACATAATTTGAATTACATTAGGTTATAGCTTCAGTTTTTAAGCAATCAGTTCTGGTTCCGGTTCCGGTTCCAGTTCCCGATTTGAACTGGTTCATTTTCATCGATGCGGAAATGTTTCGATCAATGAGCAACAATAAGCAACGAAAACCTTATGTCCAGCAAGTCACTTAATTACAGGGTATCATGATGACAAACACAAGTGCACGGAAACAAGCTGACTTTGCTTTAACAAACAGCATGTAACAGTATGTAAAAACAGCCATATACTCAACACTAAATTACAGGGTATCATAATGATACAAAGCAAGCAATAAACTTATTTTTGGATCTGTTTATTGATCACAGATTGTCTCATAGCAAATGATAAAACATATATACCCAACAGTTTTACTTAATTACAGGGTATCATAATGCAATAGGTCCTTGGCTGTGCGAATGGGATTTTGGCCATAACTGTTGCCCCTTTTGCTGGTCGCTGTTGTCGTCGCCAGCGCCTTGGCCAATGTGGCCAAAAAGCAATTAGCAAAGTTTTCAGCTGCCGTGACCGACGCCAACGAACGGACAAACGGACGGACGGACGAACGGATGGACGGATGGATGGACGGACGGGCGACACTGCTGAAGCAGAAGCTGAAGGCTTGTTGAGGCAGGGTGGCAGAGCCAACTGGCAACAGTGGCAGCCACTATTTGGCCATCATCAATCTGCTGCAGTTGCTCACTCACACCATCCGGCGTGCTCTCCGGCGGACAGTGCAGCTCGTAGGGAGTTACGTGCGTCGCAGCAGTTGTAGCAGTCGTAGCAGGCGCGACCATCGTCATTTCCAATTATTCATGGATAATCTAACCCAAAATGGGACGTTAATTACGGACGCATGTCATTGCCACTGTGCGCCGGAATGCCACGTTCCACGCCGGGCTCCACGCCGGACTCGACACCCCTCCCCACCTCCCTAATCCTCTCCTTCCCTTCGTTTGCATCATACAAACTACTTATTTGCCTTTTTGTCGAACCGTTACGGAATACGTCGCTGACCCAACACAAATGCGAGGGCCGTTTAAAAGGTTTCGCCGTGTCTTGCTTATATCCAATGAGAACGAGCTTGAGAGGGTATATTGGCTTGAAGTTGGTGTTTCTGACAGACAGTTGAGTGAAGATTTATATACACATTTATACAGTCGAATCCGTCTAGCTATAATCTTCCTACCCAGTCTTCGATCTTTGACATTTTAAGAGTATAGTATATAAGCTTATCCATTAATCGATAATAATTGATATTTATACCCCTTTTTAGCTTTATGTTCATAACAACCAAATGGAAAATGTAGCATACAATTTTAACACTCTACTACATATTCTCTACTACATACTGTCTGCCTCGCTTCTTTAGATAGACCAATAAAACTTATCAACTCGACTTTATTTTAATAAAGCTCTTAAACTTTGCTTATTATTAAACTGAAACAGAGTATCACAAAGTCGGTTGCAGCTGACTTACTTATTTAATATACATATACAAGTCTGAAATGCTTAACTTTAATATGTGTATATCTGCCAAAAAGAATTGATGATCTAAAAAAAAAATCACAGCTTTAATGGCAACCCTTGTACACTTGCATACTTCTTCATTGTTTGATTAATTGAGCTGCAAAAAAAAGAGAGAAAAAATGCAATTCGCTGTTTTTGACAACTTGCGAATGGCAACGATAACTTAAAGAAGGATTCAGACAAAACACACAGTTAAATACAAGAAAAACAGTTCTAGAAACTATACTAAACTAAATTTATATTTAATTTAATTTAAAATAAAAAGAGTTTCTTTCTTATTCTACCATTAATTTATTGAAAATGTTCTCTTAAATAGTTTGAAACTTTCTTATTGTTTCTATTTGCATGGTATTTTAAAAACAATCGTAGGATAAAACTTTAAAATGTAAAAATATATATAAATTTAAAAGTCTTGCCATGTAGTTTAAACTGTATACGGCTAATTCAAATTTGAATATCAGTTAATAGGCTGCCCACAGTTTTTACACAATTAACGTGGGCACCCCAATTAAAGTTGAACAGCGGGCACCTCAAATTAACAGCTGTTCACAAAAGATACGAAATTCTGTTGAGCTGCACTTTTTATAGAACAGCCCTAGCTATTCGCAATAAAATTTCACATAAATATCGCAGTTTTTGACAAAGTAAAGATGTTAACAAAGATTATAAAGTTCTGCTCAGCTGCACTTTAAGATGTTCAAATTCAAATTTAAATATCAGTTTATAGGCCAACAACTGTGGGCACCCTAATTTAACTTAACAGCTGTTAAAAATTGATACGTTGCTCAGCTGAGTTGAAATCAGCTGTGAAACGTGCACTGTTTATGAATTTTGCCTTGTGTGCCGCCACACTTGAGCAGCGTACTAGCCCTGACACTTACACATATGTAAACAGAGACTGCCGGCAGAACGAAGTATTTGAAGAATTCTCATAGTAATGGCCAACATTGTACAATATATTGTAGTACGCAGCGATTTGCGAACTACTTTAAACTGGCCTTTGGGTGCGGTCATAGCACAATGCTGCCATGCGACGGCGGCCGTGATGTGCGTCCATGTCGAGGATGAGGAGACGCAGGCGTATCTCAAGGATCTGGACAACATGCACAAAGTGGTGCTGGAGGCCAAGGACGAAGCGGCGCTCTTGAAGCTCAGCGAAAAGCTCAAAGAGAACGAAATCAAACATAAACTGTGGATCGAACAGCCAGAGAATATTCCCACCTGCGTGGCACTCAAGCCCTATGTGAAAGATGCGGTCCACAAATATGTGAAGCATCTGAAGTTGTTGAAGTAGTCGAATCTGCGTCCAATCTATGCAATAATACCAGCTGGCATTTCTGTTAAAATAAATGACAAAAGTTTGTATCTAATGTGTTTCATATTCAAAAGCCAAAACTTTTATTTCTTACACAAATATCGGTAAAAGCTGCAAAAATCTGTGAAAATTGCTGAGCTAGAGATTCAGCTTAGAAAGAAGAGCACTTCGTCCGAACTTTGTTCTATAGTCCTTACTTACGGGCTTGAAATGCAAAGACAACTTAGGAACTATTCATCAAATATTCTGAACATATAATAATATACTCAAACCATTTGCGTTTGATCGCGTTTTGTAAAAGTTTAACTAGATCTCCATATAGGCTATCTGATCATCAAAACACCTTTAAGCTGAATTATATATATAAAATAGAAGAATCATATTATAAATCATTATAGATTGAATATTATAAGTGCTTATAGACATTAATGGAAGACAATAAATACTTATAAATGGAAGATTAGAAATCTTTATATATGGGATACTCGAAGTCCTTATATATTATAGATTCCTTTTAGATATAACGCATAAAGTTGTTTTTATATACATAGAACTAAAATCTAATGAAGATTATATTTCGAAACCTTACAGATTGAATATAATTAATTCTTATGCATAGAAGATTATAAATTATTCTAGTCATAACGCAAAAAGTGGTTCAAGATCTTAACTTTCTTGCCAATATTTATATATGTATATATACATACTGATAACATATAGACGTGTAAGACGAACCTCCATATCTCTTCCAATCAGCACACAGAACAGAGAGAGACAGCGAAACTAACTGTAAAAAGGGTAGTTCCCTAGCACAAGGAAAAATACAGTTTTTTTTGTCAATAACTTAAATATTTATATTGATTGGGCTTTAGTAGTGTTAAATTTTATGTCAGGGTGTGTGTGTCAGTGTCAGTGTATGTGTGTGGGCCCAGCCTTTGATATTACAAATATAAAAAATCCATGATCATAGTTTTTGTAACAATTCAAATACTTTTCGAAACAAGTAAATTGATAATAAAAATAATATATATATATATATATATATATATATATAATGAGAATAGGAAAACAAATTTTGTTAAAACTTATGCGAATTGTCTAGGTCGAAACACTCTATATATATACTTATATATAGATATATGGTAATTCATGCAATTGTTACGATGAAATATAAAAAACACACAATAATATTTTTTTTTGAAATCTTGCCAATTTCAATCAAATAAAATATGCCCAAAATCCAATCCAATCCAATTCGATTCGATCTGCGGAAGGATCATTAATTGACTTAGCTTCTAGTTGGGATTGGGCGCTAGCTTCTTTCTAATGAAGTGCTCAAAATTGCTTCGATACAATATCTTTGGATGCTCCTCGGTGGCCAGTTCGTCTACCTGCAGGGTGCTGGTCCACTTCCAGAGTTTACGGCGGGAGTAGCTGTGCCGGAACGAGGAGAAGACCTCATTGAAACGCCGCTTTTCGATCTGCTCCTTGAACAGCGACTCCCTGGTATTCGTATTATAATAATAGATCTGCTGATGGGATCTCGAGTAGGCGGTTACAAAATTGACAGCCAGCTCACAGAATATTATAATGCCGCCGGGCACAAAGAATTTGTGATCGTCCAGCAGATAGCCGAAACGCTGCGAATTATCCTTGAGCACATACGGACGCATCTCGCCAAAGAATCGACTCATGTCCTGCAGCCGAAAGATTGGCTTGCAGCGTATGGCACCGCATGTCCGTTCCTTCTTGTACGGCTTATTGAGGCTGCGGGCGTACTTGTCGCACATGCCAACCCGATCGAGGAACGACCGCCGTCGTATATCGATACCGCCCAAGCAAATGGCATCCATGATATGCAGCGCCGACACACTTTGCGAGGTTCGTCCCTCGCCGCTGTACTCGAACACAATCTCGCCAAAGAATAGGGAACGCGGCTGGACATTGAAACTGGACTCGACCTGCTCCCACTTTCGATGCTCCGTATAGCGCAGCAAATTGCCGCGGGACTTGCACAGAAAGAGGGTGCAGCCATTGATGTTGATCTCGCCGCGACCGATGGGCATAAAATGCCAATCGCTGATATTCAGAATGTCGCTGTGGAGCGGCGCAACGCTCTTCAGCTCCATGGCCGGTATGTGAAGCCAGGTGCGATCGACAGACCAATCCAGCAGCAGCTCCTCCAGCAGACGATCGGTGGTCTTCACCTCCGGTGCATGGCGTAACTTGTCCGGCAAGGCCCAACACTTGAGGCACTGCTGTCGCATCTCCGACTGCCGCGTCTCCTTCAATTCCAAATTCTGGGCAAATGCCGCAATCTTTCGCAGGCCGACAATCTGTTTGTTGCCAATCGCATTGTTCGAATCGATGATGTAATGCATGAAATGTTCATCCTGCATCATTTCGTTGCGATTGAACAGCTCAATGACATCCATGTTGGAGTCCTTGTCCTCGTTGGCCTCATTCAGCAACTGATTGACATTGTCCAGATAACTGATGATCGCCTCCGTATCCGGCAGCTTGTACTTGCAAACAATGTAACGCTCCGAATTGGCCGGACGACTGCTATTTGGCTTAATGATTGCGATCTGCTGGAAGCATTTGTACATCAAATAAACGAGGCCCACGCTGAACGGGGTGAACAGATCGAAGAGCTTGCAAACGAAGCTCCCATTGACGCGCAAGATCTTGAGTGCGGTATTGAATTGACATAGATATAGCTGCTTGGACAGTATCTCCTGGATATTCTCCTGGCCCTCCACGGAGAAGCCGCCATCGGCCATGGCAAAGTGCACACCGTGCGGCGTATGCTTTCGTATATAGTCGTTCAATGAGTCCTGATTGCTTGTATCGAATATATTGCCATCGTCCTTCTCGCCATAGAAGGCATCGAACGATTCCGGGGGAGCGGCAAAGAATTTATCCAGCTTAAAATCGTTTGTGCCGCGCAGCGTGAATCCAAATCCTTTGGCCTCCCACGATTTGCGAAAGAGCACGTATTCAGAGAAGCCGCCGGGTCCTGCATGATATAGTATAGTATAGTTATATAGTATAGTTTAGTTAGGATCAGTATATGAGTATGTATAGAGAGACACATATATATTTATTTATATGTACCAACCCGCGCACATGTCCGCAAAGTAGAGCAACTCATTTGTGCCGAGCAGCGAATTGCCTTGGCTGTCTCTTGGCTCTGTGAACATATACTGGCACATGGATTCCATGTTGGCCATTTTGACAGCCGCCCGATTCAGAAAGATGGAGCTTCGTATTGTCTCGAACGGATTGCAGCGGGAGCGGGCCCGTCGCTTTTCCGTATCGTTCAGATCATCGAAGACGGTCTTGGCCTTCAGGATGTGCTCTAAAATCTCTGGATCACAGAATTGCGTTTCGTCGTCGAGCGTGAGCTTGCGTGGGCCGGTTACCATGTGCGTCATCAGCTGGTCCAGGGTATAGGCGCCGCAATTGTCACCAACCAGATTTAACCAAATCACTGGCTCCGGCATTTCCAAATCCTCCAGTGCCGGATCCCATTTGCCAGCCGACCAATGGACGGTATTTAATTTGAGGCCAAAGCCCCGGCGACCATCCTGCTGTACGGCGATGACGGGCTCGAGGCGACCCTGATTGCTCTTGCCGAGACCCTTGTCGTCCTCGTAACCCATTTTCTTCATCATACCCATGGCCTTGTTCGAATAGCAATAGCTATTCAGCCAATCGCGTTTGATCTTCTTCGGCGTCGGCTCAAAGTTCTCATCGTCCGATTGCTCCTCCATTGTTGGACCAACGTTTGCTTTACACTGCGCAACTAATTTGTTTATGATTTTCTGTGGTATAGGGTGCTTCGGCAGTTGCTTCTGCTGATTCTGCTGCTTGTGCTGCTCTTCGTGTTGTTTTTGTTGGCCGTGTTGTTTTTGTTTTTGGTGATTTTGTTGCTGCTGCTGTTGCTGCGGGCCTTTTCGCTTGGCGTTTTTTTTAGCGATGGCAGATACCGATAACATTTTGGTGGCCCCTTCCATCGGCGCTTATTGTGAATGGCAAAAGTAAACACGAAGATAATTCTGTGTATCGATAGTCTTATGTATTCAAATTAAGTTTATTTTTATTTTTTAGCAATAATTTAGATTCGATGCGATCTTAAATTTGATTGATATTTCAACATCTTTCACATTTTCTCATACGTTTCACTGTACGGACAAGTCAAACACGTATGAGTGTAATTATCCTCCTCCTCGTTGTATGTATCGGGCCCAAATTCATGTTCATGCACCGCCTTTGTTTTCTTTGTATAAATGCTGCTGCGAACCTCCATGCGCAGCTTCTTCATTTCCTTGTTGTACTTTCGGGCCTTGCCTATCACGCGCTTATCCTCGCGCTGCTCGTGCT
>JBAMCK010000785.1:0-240000 GCA_037075185.1 Drosophila pseudotalamancana | reverse complement strand
TTATTACTCAGTGTATGTGTGTGCTGAAATTAAATACAACCGACATCAGCACCGTTGCGATCGATCTATTTCTTATGAACATGATTAACATGGCAACTTTTTGCTTTATGTGTGAGTTTCATTTTTTTTTCGTATTCTTATTTATACATTTTTGTTGTCGATTAGCTAGAATACGCGCACGAACAATGGGCAAGTAGATGACCACATTTGTCGATGTTGGTTGATTTGCAACTAAAAATAAACGTGATAAAATGCAGTTTATAATTTTTACTAGCTGCGAAGAACGGAGCGACTAACAAAACAAGCACTGATAACGGTACACTCGCCTCCAGTTGCTTGTCCAATTGGAATTTAATCTGCGGTAGGTTCGCTGAACCGAACTTCTTGCTCACGCTCTCTCGCTGTCTCTTTTTTCTCGTATTTCTGCTGGTACTTCGATAGCAGCCAGCACAGTCACACACACACGTGCATGTTTTACATGCCTTGTAACAGTGTGTGCGAGTGTGAGTGTGTGTGTCCTTGCTATCCATGCATGACTCATTAGTTATCGTGACAAATTTGTATGAATGTGTGGCTTTGTGTGTTTTCTTTGATTTCTTAATCAATAAGTTTGCCTTTCTGCGTAATCGCTATGAGAAATCGCATAATAAAGCAACCGGTAAACAACGGAACGTTTCTCAAAACATTAATGTGGGTGTGCGTGTGCGTGTGCGTGTGTGTGTGTGATTACAAGACTTTGTTATCGATGCACATTTCCGCTCAATCGAGCCCGCTTTCCATTGTCGCGTTATCGATATCCGGGCTTTTGTTTCATCGCTTGCACAGTGCGAGAGCCAATTTCAAAATAACGTATTCTTTGTTGGCTTTCTTTTACGAAATTTAGAAATGATTTTTATTTGTTTGGTGTTGCAGATGGCTTCCCCAGCACCAGCACTCAAGGACTTGCCAAAGGTGGCCGAGAACCTTAAAAGCCAATTGGAAGGCTTCAACACCGAGAAGTTGAAGAACGCCAGCACCCAGGAGAAGATCATTTTGCCAACCGCTGAGGGTGAGTTGTTAATAAAAAAAAAAAAAAAAAAAAATGAAAATGTTACCTAACATTAAATTGGCAAATCAATTGTTATTATATTGCTGCATGTTCTATGTTGCGTGGTGGATGTTGCACAACACACAGATGTGGCCGCCGAGAAGACTCAAAAGTCCATATTCGAGGGCATCACCGCATTCGATCAGACCAATTTGAAGCATACGGAGACCCATGAGAAGAATCCGTTGCCCGATAAGGAAGGTGCGTATATAGATAGACGCATGCGCCATGTGGCCAAAACCAGCTGCTGGCCATTTAAGGCAATTGCAACTAATGTGAACAATTTAACAAACTTCGTTTCTCTCTCTCTCTCTCTCTCTCTCTCTCTCTCTCTCTGTCTGTCTGTCCCTGTATTTCTCGCGATGTAGCAATTGAGCAGGAGAAGGAGAAGAATCAATTCATTGCCGGCATCGAGAACTTTGATGCGAAAAAATTGAAGCACACCGAAACTAACGAGAAGAACGTGTTGCCAACCAAGGAGGTCATCGAGGCCGAGAAGAAGGCCTAATTCAGCACATTTTTTTAAAACTTTTTTTTGGCATTCAGCATTCAGCAATTTGCTTGCTAACTGCGACAACACGTCGCCAGCACTCTCTTTCTCACTCAATATCACCCTCTCTCTCGCATTCCCCCTCTCGCCTTTTTTTTTTGTATCTATCTCGCTCTCACATACCACTCAGCTTTTATAAACATTTTTGTTTTTCAATTTTTTTTTATTTTATTGTTTTTGTTCGTATAAAGAGAAGCAACATTGTAATAGGGAGAAGCAAACAACATGCAACGACTGCAAACAGCCGCCATCCAAGCAGCAACAACAATAACAACAACGATTGCAACAACAGTTGCTTTCAATGTTGTTGTTTTTGTTGCTGCTGCAAAGCAATAAATAAGCGCATTAAAGCTAATTCCTACTATTTAATTAATTCTCTATAATCAATAAAAGTAAATAAAAACAAGCAATACACACACACACACTCACACACTCACTCACACAGACAGACAGTCACACATTCCCTAAATATTTTTTTTTACATTTTAGTATATCTTCTATGTACTTTCTAAAAGGCAAAGAATACGTTTTTTAAACAAATGAAATTAACTATGCAAAAAAAAAAAAAAAGAAAGGAGATGCAATTTATTTAAGCAAAAACGAAAATGAAAGAAGACAACAACAACAACAAAAGCAAAAAGCGAAAGAAAACAACATAAAGAGTATGTGTAATTTTTTAATGAACTTTTTTTTATATACTTTATATATGATATATTTATACTGGGAAAAAACTAAATAATAAAAAACCATAAATGTAACATTTTATAACAAAAAAAAAAAAAAAAAAAACTGGCATCACTTTTTTTATAGCAACTTTTTCAGCTAAAAATTTTTAGAAAAAAAATATGAAGCAGAATTATTTAAAAATACACAGAGAGAAATCGTCAAGAAGATGCGACATAATTGTAGATTTATAACCGTAAAAGATGTTTTCACTCTAGCTTTTAAGACCGGCACAAAGAACTAAAGTTTCCGATCGATATTTATTGCTAACAACCAAGCAAAACAATATGTATCGATCATTACAAGGAAACTTGATCTGTGATGGTTTATGACCCCATTAGGTTGATCGGTGGACAACGCGGTTGTTGATCCCGATCTGGGATAAAGTATATTGTTACAGCTTCTTCTGCACAGTTTGCAGCTTAGACATTCTGTAAAGCCTCTTGATACATTGATTCTTAGCATAAATCATAGGGTAGGGAAAATCAAGCAGGCCTTGACTCTTAACTTGTGGCAGTTGCTCCAACATATCGACTCAGTGCTTCAAAACTGGGCTCTACAAAATTACCAAAAACAAAAATTAAAAAAAAAAAAGAAAATCAAGAAAAAAATTGAGATACAAAGGTTAACGAAGAGATGGATATGGAGTACAGTGCGGACGACTGCAGAAAGAAAACAGAAATATTACGGGAAAAGTTTAAGGAGTATCTGAAGCCAATTGTGAGTTTGGTTGACCCGCGTTCCCCTTTACACCATTTGTATTCCGTTTCGCAGGATCCGCTGCGACCGCTTGGTCGGAAACCCTCCGAGCTGATGCCGCCGCCCGGTAAAATGGTTCAGACTTGCTTCAACCTCAAGGAGAAGTTTCCCAGGGGCGACGAGCTGCTGAGAAAGTTGGGTAAACGCACAATGCTCGATCGGATCGAGGAATACAACAGATTTAAGGTTCCGCTGCAATGTCCCTGCGAGAAAATTATCCAAGGCCGAGATCCGGCGCGAAAGAAACGCCGCGGCTCGGGCCCACCGAGAGCCAAGCGGGCCAAAAAGGAGCCCCAGCACATCGTCTGCTCCGTCAAGAATCTCCCTTTGGCCTATACCGAGAAGCCACTGGCTAAAGAGCCGAAGGCGAACAATCGCACCACGAAGGCAAAGCTACAGGCGGCGGGGACCATACGGAACATCAAAAAGGACAAGGATATGAGCCAGCAGGCCATTACCAGCCAGCGGAAGTACATCCGGGCGAAGGCCGTGGAGATACAAAAGAAGTCCTTGGCCTTGCAGCAGAAGATGGCCAAGCCGAAGGTGGTCAAGCCGCCGCTCAGGAAGCCAGCGGGCAAGAAGCCATTGGCCGCAGTTGTGGACGAGAGCATGTGCGGTGTCAAATCGAAGCCAACTGCACCAAGGAAGCCGGCTGTGCCGCGCAAGAAACTGCAGGCGATGCCTCCCGTCCTGGATGAGAGCCAATTTCTGCCGCTCGGCGCTCCAAAGAAGCTTTTCAACGGTCAGTCGAAGCAAAAGAATGCGACGCCAACGCCCTCGGCTCCAAGTCCATGCGGGGCGAATTTGAGCTCGACTGCGCCGGGACAAACGCAGCTGCAGCAACTCGCAGCTCCGACCGTGAATCGGAATCCCACTCCAACTCCTCCCTCCCAACCAGGCACGCCTCCGCCAGCGAAGCAACCAACTACTCCCACGCCGGTCGACCAACTCTTTGGGATTACGTCGAAGCGTACCAATCCAAGCAGACCCGTGGTGCCGCCGCAGAGGCAGCGGCAAGCAGATCCCGCTGCGCCGGCGACACAATCCATGCCACCCCAGCTGCTGAGGCCCACAACTCCTACCCCGATCAATCTATACGGCATTACGTCGAAGCGAACGAATCCTACCCGACCTGTGGTACCGCCGCAGAGACAGCAGCCAGCAGGCGCAACAGCTCCTATGCCACAGATCACACCACAGTCCATGCCACAAATCGTGCCACAGCAGTCGAAGAAACCAACAACTCCTACCACGGCTAATCCTAATGGAGTTACGTCGAAGCGAACCAATCCTAGCCGACCTGTGGTACCGCCTCAGAGGCAACCCGTGGCAGGTCTTGCTGCAACGCAATCCATGCCACAAATAACGCCGCCGCAGTCGAAAAAACCCACCACTCCGGTTAGTCTATGTGGGGTTACGTCGAAGCGAACCAATCCCAGCAGGCCTGTGGTACCAGCGCAGAGGCAACCAGTGCCAGGTCTGCCTCAGCCCCCATCCATGCCGCAGCCTCTGCCCCCTTCCATGCCACTGCCCATGCCCCCATCCATGCCGCAGTCCTTGCCAAAACCCACAACTGCAAGTCGGCCTGTGGTTCCGTCTCAAAGGCAGCCTGTAGCAGCTGTGCCCATGTCCCCATCGATTGTGCCTCAATCTATGCCACAAATCATTCCGCCACAGTCGAATAATCCCGCCACTCCGTTAAATCCTTGTGGGGTTACGTCGAAGCGAACCAATCCCTCCAGGCCTGTGGTGCCGCCGCAACGACAAGCTGTTCCTTTGCCAGAACCCGTGTCCCAATCCATGCCGCAATTCATGCAGCCAACAACGACAGCCACGCCCATCGTCCACGAAAGTGGGGTTACGCCCAAGCGAGGTAATCCGCGCAATTCCGTGATAGGAGCGCAAAGACAGCAAGAAGCATCGCCAACTGTTTCCATGCCACAACAGTCCATTCCACCGAAACCAAAGAAACCGAAAGCTCCAACCCGGAAGCGAACAAATCCAACTAAGCCTGCGCTGCCTCCGCAAAAGAAACAAGCCACTCCGCTTGCTCCCGTGCCTCAAGCCGTGTCCCAATCCATACCAACCCCCAGCCCGGTTGATCCATGTGGGCCTACTTCGCAGCCAACGCCAGTTGGACTTTCAAACCCGTTGCATCCAGTCCCGCCAATGGCGAAGCATCCAGCAATAGGAGGCAACTCCAATGTTCAGAATTCGGTGCCCGCCTTTCCCAGACAGCCTTTTCTGCCTGCTTTAGCAGGCAAATCGGTTACCAGTCAGCAAGCCCTTCCACAGCAGTCGAATGTTAGTCCGTCTGCGATTGGAAGTCTATGTGGCGCAACATCGAAGCGAACTAATCCAAGCCGGCCTGTGGTGCCGCCGCAGAAGAGTCGTCAAGTAGCGCCAGCAGTTGAAGGGGTTGTGGCAAGGCCCAATTTTGCTGCTCAATCATTTGTGCCCCAACAGGTGGGGCGAAATTCAGCGCCATCGTCTTCTGGTCAGCAGCCGATGCTCCCGGCTGCGAATCCGAGGAAGCCGTTGGTCCCACTGCAGATGCAGACGCCGTCGGCTCCCACTAATGTTGATCAACAATTGGGCGCCACAGCGAAGGCAACTCTTCCGAGGAAGCCCGCCGCGTTACCACCAAGAACCGACCTAAGCGACAATTCGTTGGGAGTAGCATTGAAGCCAACTAACCCTCGAAGGGCGGCTGTGATAAGCCCAAAAAAGACGGGAACAAGTCTAGCCGGGGATAAGAATATTTTAGGTATTGCCTCAAAGCCAACGAATCCGCGCAAACCAATTGTCCCAACCCCTAAGCAGTTTCCATCCATGGACAATAGCTTCTTAGACATGCCATCGAACCCAGCTAATCCGCAAGGATTGGTCGTCGCACCCGCACCCACGGGGCAGAACTTAATGGGTATTACGTCGAAGCCAACTAATCCACGAAGACCGACTGTTCCGCCACGGAAGCCGGTATCTGCTCCAACGATGGAGGATAGTCTATTAGGTGTAACGTCAAAGCCAACAAATCCAAGGAGGCCCGTAGTTCCCCCGAAGAAATCGGTTTCTACTCCATCGATGGACGACAGCTTATTGGGTATTACATCAAAGCCAACTAATCCTAGGAGACCGGTAGTTCCTCCGAAGAAGCCGGTGTCTGCCCCATCGATGGATGATAGTTTACTAGGTGTAACCTCGAAGCCAACTAATCCAAGAAGGCCCGTAGTTCCACCGCGGAAGCCGTTATCTACTCCAAGCGCCGATGACAGCCTCTTAGGTATAATTTCAAAGCCAACTCATCCAAGGAGACCAGTTGTCCCGCCGCGGAAGCCACTGTCAGCGCCTCCAAAAATGTGTGGCATCGTTGAGCTGCCACGGAAACAAAGTGGGCCACAACAAAAGAAGACCAAGCCGGACAATACACCTGGAATGCAATCGATGCCCAATTTGGACTGGTTTAATTAGAAGAAAAATCAGCTTATAATAATTTAATAACATAAATCATAATTTTATAAAAGCTAATAAACTTAGGATTCGATTTACTAATCATTTACTCTTCATGACGTAATGGCGGGGAAACCCGCTCGCTCGATAACGAGATCTTTCATTCATTGATTTTAAATATGCGTTAAACTTAGAGCTGCACAAATATCGAAATATTGAAATATCGATAGGATGGAGATCCACTGCACTCATTGGTTGCTCTTTGCAAGTGATGAACCGATGTACTGAGTATCTTTTTATCGATGATGCGGATGCGCTGCATTCATTGTTTCCAGCATCGATTGTTGTTTTGAGAAACTATTTTATACAATTTGAATTGCAAGACCGTTATACTTATCATCAATTTAAATTGTATTCCCGTTTTTGTTTTTTTTTTTTTTCACATGGAAAATGCATTAACTGTAATTGTAATTGATTTTTTTTGTACCGCCGGTTACACTAAAAACGAAACAGGTGCGGCAGTAAATGGCCATGGCTAAAGGTGTACTTAAAATAGCAGTATATAATAACAATAATAGAGTGGCAATTGAGTCGAAAATGTAAAAATGTTATTTTATTATTTGCAAACACTTTAATTGGCTGCACACTTAAAATTGACACTTGTTCCCGTAGTTCGCTTAATTGCTTTTGTTTTACGCCTTTTTTGACAGTGTGGCCATGCTATAAATTGTTACAAATCTCGAAACTAAAAACACGTTTGAACACGATTAATTTGACTAAATACTTCATAGGAAACAATTAAGCATAATTTAAATTGTGTAGTCAATAAACAGAGTTGTGATCTTCGCACTCGATATACTAAATTGTCGTCGAATTAAATATAATGTTATTATATTTATAACATATGCATATGCTCTAGTCCTCCTCTGGACCTTCCTCTGGCTCCACCTTCAGCTCCACCTTCTGCTCGACCTCGCCTTCTTCAGCTGCAGCTGCTGCTGCTGCTGCTGCAGCCGCCGCTGCGGCCGCTTCCTTAGCTTTCTCGTATTTATTGACCTCAAACTTGCTGAGATCGGCGCCGAGCAGGCGCAGAATGTGGATCGTCTCGTCGCGGTCAACGTAGGCGCGCAGGCTGGAGGTGCCGCGCCAGCCCACAATGAAGAGGGTGAACGCCTCGTCGACATACTTAAGTATGCAGCTGCCGACGCCTGCAAAGATGATGCGAAAATGTGAAAGGATTCGAAATGAAGTTGAGCTTGGATCACTTACCCAGCTCCTTACAGCGCTGCTGTGTCTCCGGTTTCAGCTCGAGCGTTGAGGGCGGCTTCGTTGGGTCCGTGCAGTTGAGCAGGAGGACCAGATCCTCGCGCTCCACCTGAATCCGACGATTGCTGCCAATGAAGGCATTTGATGTTTGCAGCCCCTCCTGGGCCAAGCGATACGGATGATCCGTGTGGCGATTCTCACAGCGCACAAATGTCTTGACGCCGGTATTGATTATCTTGATGATCTTCTCGTTATTGATCACCAGATCGCGTATCGGATCCGAGCAGTAGTAGATGTTCTTTTTGCGGTCCGTTTGGCAACGAGTGAGCAGGCAGCGTTTGTTAAGCGATTCGTCCAGCTGGTAAAACTGCTTAATTGATTCATAGTCAGGATCGTCATCGCCGAAGAACACATACGGATCCTCCTTGTAGCCATGCAGACGGCGACGCTTGCGCTGCGGTCCCCATGGCGCCGACTTCTCCTCCACCGGATTGCCGGTCTCATCCAGCTTTGGTTCTGGCTTCACCTCCTCCTTCTTGACCTGCTGCAGCAAGTCCTGCAGATCGTTTTTCTCGAAATTCAGTGGACGCCGCTTCTCGATGACGGCCACAAAGAAGCCGCCGCTATCCTGCAAATGCGGCAGCACACGCATACACTTGTCCAAGCCAATAGTGGCCATTTCTTCGGCAGGCAGCGGGAACATGGACGGGCGAATGATTGTGTGCAGCTGTTCGGGCACCTCCTCGAAGCTGGTAAAGATAGCATCCACCTCCTTGGTGGCCAGCTTCCAGTCGGTCATTCCCGGATTGTATTTAAGGCCAGGCACCAGATGTGAGGCATCAACCAGCTCCAAGGCGCCATCCGCATCCTTAATAATGCGCTGCAACACCGCCTCGTTCTCGATGGGATTCAGCGAGCAGGTGGAGTACACTAGTCGCCCACCCACCGCCAACATCTCAGCGCCGCGGCGCACAATACGGTACTGGATGCCATGCAGATTGTATGCCTGTGCCAGATTCCACTTCATCCAGATGTCCGGATTCTTGCGCAGTGTTCCATCGCCCGAGCACGGCACATCGCACAGAATCTTGTCGAACTTGAGTATGGATTTGGATCCGGTGGCCTCGTCGGTGCGCAGCAGATTGGGGAAGATGCTGCTGTCGTGGTTGGTGACCAGGAGGCAGGGCGAGTTAAGTCGCTTGGCCTGATGGACCAGCATGTAGCAGCGATTGTTATCAACGTCGTTGGCTAGCACAAAGCCGGGCGGTATCTTGTGCTGCTCCGGCGACGCATGCAGCGCTTCGATAAGCTGCGCGGTCTTCGAGCCGGGCGCCGCGCACATGTCCAGCACCTTGTCCGCGGGCTGCACATTCAGCACCAGCGGCGGAATCATGGACACCGCCTCCTGGCGACTGATGCTACCCGCTGTCGTCTCCACGATGAGAAAGTTGTGCAGACGAAAGAGCGGCTCCGAGCGTCGAATATCCTTGCGTGTCAAGTGCAATTGATAGGCCATTCCATTGGGATACCAGGGCAGGCACAGTGGACGCTCGACCTGCTCGGCGGGCAGCTCGTTTAGTTCGGCAACAGCGCGCACATATTCAGTAAATAGCTGCGTCTTAATTATATTCAACAGCGCCGTAGCCTCGTCCTTGAAGCCCGTCACACGGAATGTGGTCGGCAAATTGTCGCGTATGGTGGCCAAGAATTGTGTCCACTCCTCCTCCGTGGCACAGATCTTTTGTAGGTGATAGTATTTAATGAAGGACGCATTGTCGCGCTCAATTTCTTTGTAGGGCTCCGACCGGCGATCGGGACGCTCTGGAGCACCCTGCAGAAAAGTAAATCGCATTAAAAACATAAAATCCACAAGTTATTTTTTGCATCTGGTTTATTTTTACTTGTTCCATACATTAGCACGCTTCTGTCGTTTTCTAGCTGCAAACGGATTTTGCTTTTTGCCACGCGCCATTGTGCAAGTATTTGATTTTATTCACTTGTATTCTTTATATATTAAAATAACACGAGCAAACGCTGAAAGCCGTGCGTTCTGTTTATTCGTTGAGCCGGCAACACGTGTTTGGAAGCCATCCGGCATCACTTACCAACTATCGAGCTCCAAAGCAAACGATAGCCCAACTATCGGCTCGAGACTCTAATTACGGTTGACATTTGAAAACACAGTTCAGTTCTTTGAACAACATATGTTAACATGTTAATTTTTTTAAAATATATGTTATAAATCTATTTTGTATTTATTTATTTTATTTGCACACTTATGGTAATATACTAAGCAAACATTGTTATGCGTATTTATCGAACGATACCTTAACTATCGGCTCGTGACTATAATTACGGTTGCTATTTGAAAACATTGTTCACTATTTGAAATAACTTAGTTATGCTGCACTTATGGCGTAAAAGTATCAAATTTGTTAATTTTTTAAATATATTTGTTATAAATGTATTTTGTTATAAGTTATTGTTAAAACACGTACATTAAAAGCAAGAATTTGTACACTTATGGTAATATATTACGCAAACATTGTTATTATGTACAATTCATTTGTTAATCCAACTAATAGTTAAACGTAACGAAAACTGATCAATTCGACATCATTATCGAGCACGATAGCTGAGTGCCTATCGATAGTCCTGGCATTTGCCATCAAAAGTTAATTCAAACCCAAACACAAGCAAAAATTTTGTATATAAATTTGTTTTGTTTTTGAGAGGGACTAAATATAATGGAAACAACAAACACAACAAGCAATGGCCTAGATGACATACAGTATCTGCTGCAGCTGGAATCGCTTAAACGGTACACGGAAGAAGCAAAAAACATGCAGCGGCAAGTGGTGGAGCATGCGCGCCATTTCCTGGAGACCAAACGGGAATATCAGCAGGAGTTCGCCAGGCTCGTAAATATATGCAGGCAGATCAATCTGTGCGAAACACTGGACGCGAAACACACTCAAATTGTTGACAGCCATGCGACGGGCATATCCGAGCAGCTGGCTGAGATGAGCGACACCCTTGCCAATGCGAAACGCCCCACCGAACTGGACATTCGGACACTGGACGAATGCAAGCTGCAGCTGTTGTCCAAGCATCGACCACGCTGCAAATTGACCAAGCACCATCACAACTTTTCCAACAATCGGGAAACGCTGAAAACGCTGCACAACATGCTCGACAATGTGGAGAACAGCTTCGAGGCGTCCACATTGGCGGCCATGGATCAATTAATCATTGAGCAACAGCCGCCGGCGAAGTCGAATCTATAAATGCATTGTAATAAGAACATTTAAACACTTAAAACTCTATTAAATTCTTTATTATAAGTAATAAAAAAATAACTAAGGAACAAAACATTGAAAAAACACAACATTTCGAGCTGATATTTCCAATTATAATAATAATAATAATAATAATAATTTTGATTAATGATAAAGATGTTGATGTTGATGATGCATGCGATGCAAGCAGCGACAAACATTTATTGTACTTTCGGCGGGGTTAATTGGTTATTATTTTTAGCGGGCAGCGGTTGAGAGCGCATTCTAGGAAAGAGAAAATGACACGGATTAGAATTGTGCTTTGGGCAGGCGGGAGGAGGCGCCACACGACGAATCGCTCTTTGATTAGTTACCACTTGGAGCGCTTCGACCAGTCCTTGGGTGTCCAGTGCAGACATTTCGAATCGATACGTATCTTGCGCTTCTGCATGGCCCTTTGATGCTGCTCGATGGTCTCGCGCCCGATGCACACAATGTACTGGCCCTTATAGTAGTTAATTAGATTCAGATTTTGCAAGGTGGAGATGACGTCCTCCTTCTTGATGGATGTGCACTCGCATATGTCGCTGCAAGCACAAACAGAAAGAGACGGAGAGAGAAAGTTACACTATTGATCGAATAAAATATATATGTATATAAATACTTGATGGTTATGGTTGGCTTCTCGCCGTCTGCGCCGGAATTCTGGCTGATCAATATCTCTAGTATGGTCTGGGCCCAGTAGGAGCGATAGGAGAGCAAACCCAAATCAGAGAGCGGCTTCTCCGGGGAGCCAGTTTTGCCCTCAAACTTGGACAGCTCGTAGCTGAATTCGATGAGCAGCTTGCCATAGCCCTTGCGCTGATACGGCGGCATGGTGAGGATGCAGGCCACATTGTAATCCTCAGTGCTTTCCTTCTCCTTCGAAAAGTAGCCAACAATGTGAAAGCCGCGTGAATCAAACTCCGTCATGATGTAGAACAAAAATGGATCGGTATCATAGTAGAGCGTCTTGTGGTCCAAAAACAGTTTGGCCAGCAGGCAAAGATTCTGGGCGTAAACCTTGTTCTTCCGTCCATCGATCTCAAAGAATGAGATTGTGTTCTTGCGATAGATCTCATTGCCTGGTGGATGGCGCAGATTACACTTGGACAAGTGGCGCTCCAGGCACTTGCGACTCTTGCAATACTTGAGACAGAATTCGCAGATGAAGATGCAGTTCTCCTGGCAGAGTTCCTGGGGATATGGTGAGAAGTACCACGGCTTGATGCGATGGCGGCCCAATTCAATCATCTCGACGTTCTTCATGCGTGTGACAACATCATCCTGATGCGTGACCATGCTGCCCGATTGCCTGGGCGTTGCCATTTTGCCATCCTGCGAGCCATCTTCAAGGCCAGCAGCCGAGACTCCGCCGCCGGGCGTGGTTGGCAACATTCCGCCATCACCCGTGACGTGGACCGGAGTTTGTGGCGTTTGTGGAGTCTGTGGCAGCTGCTGTGACTGCTGCTGCAGTTGTTGCTGCTGCTGCTGTTGCTGGAGTTGTTGTTGCTGCTGCTGCTGCTGTTGCTGCAGCGACTGTAGATTGTGAGCGCCGTGGCCGGAGCTAGCGTGCACTTTGCGACGCCGATTGATGCGCTTCTGCAACGCTGCAGCCAACACATTGTTGCCATTGACCAGCTCGGCGCCGCTGTTGGAGCCGCCCAAGCCGCCGCTCGAGCCAGTGATGGAGCTGCCCACGCTGCCGCCGCCAGCATGCTGCGGCTGCGGCGATGTCGGACGCGAAACGCTGCCGGCTAGCGAATGATGACGCTTCGGCGTTGTGACGCCTGTGCTGGTGCCCGTTTGTGGGCCGTCGCGGCGCGGAAACTGTACCTTGCGCGTGTCCAAGTCATCCTCATTCACCCACTCGTCCAAGCGTTTGTTAACTGTGCAAATTATAGACAGGGTTTATTTACAATTTTTGATCTCTTTGTTGTTTACGCTGTTCACTCACAATCGACATAATGCACGTAAAACTGACGCTTGCCGTCCTGCTCCTTGATGCTCACTATCTCGGCCAGTGGCCAGTCGTCGGTCTTGTGCATACGCACAGACAGACGGCAGCCCTCGGTCAAAGCAGCCTATCATGAAACATTTTGCATTAGCAATGTTAAATGGACAAAAACAAATCCAAATCAAAACAAAACTCAAAGGCCGCAGGTTAGACAGAGACGGCTATACTTTTTGTTTTGTTCTATTTGGTTTAATTGATGGCAATATTATGAGTTGTAGTTACCGTCGATTCACAAATTGATGCAACATCATCGTCGAACTCGTATTTAGTCTTCATGTCGCACTTTTTGTTTTTTATAACAATGTATTACCGGTTTATTTCATTTATCCGTAAAACGTCTGCTGCGAGCTGGTCGCAAGTTATAAAGGATCAATGAGCTATCGACTTATCGATATATTATTCTCTGTTAGCGTGAATGAACCTTCTGTTAATGTCACAATATTCGACCAGTTTATTGTTTGAAGTTTTTGAAGGAATTTGTTATCGAACCTTATCGATTCAAGCCAAATAAACATTAAGTACTATAAGGTTCACATTTTGCATAGTGCTTTCCTTTCATTTTTCTGTTGTTTTTTAATGTGCAGCATACACTTTTAAAAATATATTTGCTAGCGCAAAAATGCGGTGAGCGAAATTTTGCGCACATGAAGCCTAGAGTTGTTTTCTCCATCTCTATCGCACAAGTATTCGATTACCTCATAGTCGCCAATAGTGCTGTGAAAGACATGCGAAAGTGTTGTAAAGCAAAACAACTGCGCTCTAAAGTGTTCGTTCTTTTCAGAATTTTTACGTTTCATGTGTAATTAAACACATATATAAAAATTGTGCATTTAAATTAATGACATATAATGCATTGTTAACGTTTGTAGTTCATGTGTGAGCTTAATCTGGCCCATCTAAAGCAATATGTATCTATTTTTCGCTATGTGTAAGAGAAGGTCAGAAAAATGTACATACATATGTGTAGTGGAAGGTGCATAAGCAAGTGCGTGTGCGTGTGTGTGTGTGTTTGTGTGTGCATTGCGTATGTATAAAAAACAAATCGCTAAGTGATTAACAACAAATTAAAAGTGCAAAGTAAGCACTGTTAGTACATATATGAGCTCATTTGTGTATTCGTATATATATTTGTCTGTACATATATAAATTTATAAGCATGAGTGTGTGTGTGAGCGCGAATCGTATATGTAGCTGCTCATGCTAATAGAACGTATTTGTAAATTGGTACAACAACAAAAACTGTGTGGCAAAATGACGTGTTTGCGCTAGTGTTGCCACTGACAACAGACTGACAGGGCTGCCAACGCGTGTGCATGACCAACTTCCAACGGCTTTTGCCAATTCTTTGTCATCGTATTTTGTTGTTCCAGTAGGAATAGTATATCAAGCAATACAAAATATATATTCGATAATTTATCATCAAGCAAGAATTGCCAAAAATAACATCGACGCAACTAGATATGAGCGTATGTTAATTTCGCTGTGCAACTAGAGATGAGAGGCATGTGGATATCGCACATCTCTATTTGGCAACACGGCGCGGCTTGGCAAGGCAAATGATTTTTTGACAAGTCGCATGTATTTTATTAAATTTTTTGTATTTTCATTACAATAATGTTAAATGTAGACTCGGATTCGGCAATGTGAGTGTTTTAAATGAAATGGTAGTGACAAGGCTGCTCCGCTAAAAAGCAATTTAACTGGTTGCCTTCTATTGACGGATTAAAAACTGCATTAAGGCGAAAAATCAACAATTCAACTAAAACGAAAAGAAATTATAATATAGAAAACAAAAAATAAAATCAACAACAAAAAACACACAAAAACAGTGCGTAGGCAATGATATTTGCAAAGCATTAAGTTAGAACAACAAACAACAACAATTCTACAATTCATTTACGTTTGCATATAAACAATACCGAGTGATTGTGGTGTGTGTGCTGGTGAGAGAGAGAAAAAATTACGCCAGACATAAAACAACACGAACTGCAATTGGGCAACGCTTCATTCAGGACAACAACAACAACGACAGCAACAACCACAACGAGAGTGAGCGGAAGAGCAAGCTTAACAGCATTAACGGTGCCCTTCTGGGTGCCAGTGGCTGCGGCGTTTACACGCGCGGCGGCCTTGACAGCTGTTTTTCTAGGACATTGTGGGATCTGCAGAGCACATCCCACAACTCACAGACACTATTAGGAGTCTACTTGGTAAGTAACTGTTAACTGTGTTTGTGTATGTGCTTGTGTGTGTGAGAGAGTGAGATTGTGTTTATAACGCAGTTAACGCTCTCTTTTTATACATATGTATGTATGTATGTATGTATGTATGCTATGTATTTATATGTATGTATGTATATAAATTTTATTTTCGCCAGGTTCTGTCTTGGAAGCTGCAAACTGCCAGTTGTGCGTGTTTATATTTTTAATGGCATTTCGTTGTTTGTTATATGCCACAAAAGATGAACAATGAACAAATTGGTGTTTCATCAATATCATCAACAACATCCTTATCATCATCCACAACATCCACATCTGCAGCTGGCATTAGCACTAATAGCAGCGCAGCAGCTGCGCAGCTCATCAAGGCCATATCAACAGGCGCATCAAACGCCGCCGCCGTCACCACCTCCACCGCCACCGGCACTGGCAACGCCAAAGACAAAGATACCAATATTGCCACATTGGTAACTAAAATTCAAGCGATAATACCCGATACGCCCATCGTTTCCATTGCCTCTGGCACGTTGAGTGAGAGTACCTCAACAACCACATCGACTAAGACGACACCGACGCCCTATTTCCAGGAGCAGCTAACCACCTTAATGTCGCACAATGTAAAGCTGGAGCAGCGTCCCGCCAACGACAGCAGCG
Organism: Drosophila pseudotalamancana; assembly: GCA_037075185.1. Lineage (NCBI taxonomy): Eukaryota > Metazoa > Arthropoda > Insecta > Diptera > Drosophilidae > Drosophila > Drosophila pseudotalamancana. The sequence goes on along the minus strand of JBAMCK010000785.1, from coordinate 223,958 downwards.
TCAGCAACGATCTGTCCAATAATACCAATAACAATAATAACAACAGCAACATTAATAATAACAGTAGTCAGTCAGCAGCTGCCGCTGATCTTAGCCAGAATCATGTGGCAGCTGGTGATAAGAAAAGCTCCGCCGATAGCAGCGGCAGCGGCAGCGCCGCCAGCGTGACTGCCACCAGCAGCAGTAGCGGGGCCAACGAAGCGCATACCAATTTAAAATTGACGCCGCTGCTGAGCAAAACGGGACAACCGGCACCCGAGATGATTGAAGCGGCAACAGCGCTGCATCATCGACGCGGCGCCACCACCAAAGGCAAAACTCAAGATGACCAAAATGTGGGCAAGCGTCAGAAAAATAAAAAGGTGAGTTCTGGTTTGTTGTTGTTGATGCTGCTGCTGTTGTCCATGCAGTAAATTCACCTCCATTATTTATTGAGCCAATCAAACGAAACTCTCGGAAATTGCAAATTCAATAATAACAATGCAATTCACATAAATCAATTTTTTTCTGCTTTGCCTTGCTGTATATTTCCTTTTCCGTTTGCTGCCTTTTTCGCATTTCCTTCAACCAACTTCATTTCCTTTCCTTTCCTTTCCTTCTATTAGATTAATTTTCTGCTGATTTCTACAAGAATTTTTATCATATTTTGTTTATGTGTACGTGCGTGTGTGTGCGTACGTATGCGTGTGCGTTCGTTCGTTGTGGTCCGACCGTTTCCAGCGGACATTTGCACTTATTTTGTATACCCATTTACATTGATTTGATATATGTATATGTATATACATATATAGTTATATATATATGTATGTACATATGTATATATATAATAAATAAATAAATATATATACATATATTCCCTGAATATGGTCGCACGTCATATCTCTGTTTTAAAAAATTTTAAATTACATATCCAATAAAAATCGTACAAACATTCTATAAATATCGACAACAAAACTAACATGTGTACATGAATATATGTACATACGTGTTTATATGTGTGTGTGTAAATACGTCATGCTTGTGTATAGAATATTCGTAAAAATGATTAAGCCAACATACACAAATTGATCAAAAACCATAAACCCAATTAATAGCAACACAATAATTCATTTCGATATCAATATAAAGCTGCTATTGGAATTGTCGTTAAAGTGTTTAACAATGCAAGAATGTTGCGATTTACAGGAAAATATAAACAGTTACTTTAGTTCTAACATTCACAGCAACAACAACAGAGAGCACTAGAAAGTCAGACAGGCACATTAAGCATAAGCAATTGCATTCCCGTACAGTTGTTCACTGGAATTTATTTTGGTAAATGCCGTTATCTGGCAGTCGTCATAGCTCCTTCCATTGGAAGCCTACACACACATTCACTTGCAGGCTGTGTATGTTTTGCATGTGTTTGTAGTGTGAATTTGCAGATCGGCGGGCCGAACGTGTCTTCAAATCGCAATTGAATTTTGGTTTATTTTACTTAATTTTATTCTATCTCATCTATTTTGATTTTTTGAGTTTGTTTTTGATTTCGTTTTTGGTGTTGGGAAGGAAAACCACAATTCTAAAAATTTATCGGAGAACGTTTTGTTTTGTGGCGCCGCCGCAGCCACATTTATCTTAACCACACGCATTACTTTTTTTTTTTTTGGTTTTTATTTTTTAAAATTTATTTATTGCACTATTGCTTTGTGACTTGAGCTTGACATATCTATAAACACACTTACATATGTATGAAGTGTATTTATATATATGAATATCTATATATGTGTTTTCATATGTACATGTGTATGTATGTATATGTGAACACGCATAACTATAAAAACCAAAGTCAAGTGCGTTGTATGTTAGAATTATTAACCAAAGCGCAGCGGCAAGACGCACTGAAATTAAAAACTGTAACTAAAGCTGAGCTGCCGCCGCCGCAGTCGAGCTGAGCTACATTTCCAGTTAACACTTCCAGGTGACTAGCAAACGCACCACCACCACCACCGGCTCACAGTTCCAGTCTAAATGCCGTAAGCTCCCGCTTAAGCTATTATGTTGTGCTTAGTTCTGTTGTTTAAGGTTAAAGACGAACACGTTTCCCTGTTTTTCTTTAAAACTAATCATAAGAATGAAATTAAAATCAACTTTTGTATTTTGATTATTTTGCAGACAAAGTACGATGCTTGGGAGGATAGCGAAATAAATGATCTCGACGACGCTTCATTGAAGAAACTGCTCGAAGAGGCCTATTGGTATCGCAATCCTGGCGATAGAAAAAACAAAAGTGAGCGTTTTCTGGTAAGTATTTGTATAATATTAATATGGGGGTTAATATATTAATGTTATGCATATACTTTCACATCACTAGCAAATGCTCAAGAAGGCTGAGTACGACGAGGAGAACTCTTATCGTGCCATTAAAACCTGTTTAACACGCAATACGTCCGCATCATCATCAACGTCCAGCGGCTATTACGGCCACAGTAGCAGCAGCGGTAACGGTAATTTTGGAGCGCACAATAGCAACAGTTATAGCAGCAGTAGCAGCGGCAGCTATCATACAAATCACCGGACGGCGTCGCAGCGGCATAAGCAGGGAGGATCTCTGCAGGATTTGGTCGAGGCGACGCATCGCAGCGAGCTGGCAACAACGTCAGCAGCGGCGGCAGCGGCAGCAACCCAACGTTTCAACTGTGATTATCAGCTGAGTGGCAGCAGCAGCAACCCGCGCGCCAATCGACGCCAACAGCACAACAACAACAATAACAGCAACAACCAAAACGCCGCCATAGCCGGCAAGAAATTTAAGAACAACAACAACAACAACAGCAGCTCATCAGCGAGACAACGAGAAGGCGGGAGCTTGCCAATGAGCGTCAACCTTGAGGCAGCCATCATGGATGCCAAACAAAAGTTGGCCATTGGGGAGGAGGTCGTGACAGGCAATCAGAATCTAAATTCAAATGCAAATGCAAATGCAAATACAAATACAAACAGTAAAAGTAATCGCAGCAGCACCGGCAGCTGCAGCAGCCTTCCTAGTCAGCTGAATGAAACAGGAAATAACGTTGTTATACAGTTCGATGGAGAAGTCGGACATGGCGCTGGTAGCAGTAATCATCAGTTAATTGAACAACCGTTGGAGGTAAGGGATGGCACATTGCAGAAGTGGGACATCAACTTGGATGACACTATTTGGGATATGATCAGTTATGCTCAAGCTTATTCTAATGCCGAAGACGAACACTTGCTTAGTCACACAACTAAATTGCAGGCGGTAAGACGCGGCTATATTCACGCGCATATCCATATCCATATCCATATCCATTTACTCACTCAACCCCATCAATCAACTCGTATCAGTCAAACTCATCAATCAAAGTGCTTAACCTTCTGTATCCTAATCTCCATCATCTCATGTTTAGTTAGTCGGTTGTCCGTAGTCTAATAAATTAATCGTTCATTTTGTGCTTGTCGTTGTATTTGTGTCTTGTTACTCATTTGTGTGGATGTGTGTGTAAGTACTAACTGTCACAGCAGCAGTTATTATTTATCGGCTATTATAGACGATATATGTGTAGAAGATTTAGTTTTATGACAAAGCTATCAGATATGTTTGATTGAGAAACTCATGAGAAGGAAAGCACTTAAGTATGGCTAAGCTAAGATATTTTGTAGTGTTGTAAAGTGTTGTATTAAAAGTAAGAGTTGTTTTCAACGATGTCCTTGCAGTCACAAATCATTTGGCGAGCTTTTTGTTTTTTTTTTTTTATTTTTTGTTTAAAAACTTCCTCATTACTCGCAACTCGTCTCACATTCAATTAACAAAACAATTAGCCTCGGATTTTAGCACTGTGAAGATTCGGTATTCGAATTCGGTTTGTGTGTACACATTACGAATATATAACTATATCTATAAATGTATATGTATATATATTCGTAATTATAACGAGAACTGGGTGATATTTACGCGTTAACCTGTATGTTAAACTTTATTAACTTTGTTTTCTATTTATCAAGGAACATCGCAAGGCCCAAAAGGACAAAACAACGTCCAACTTGGCCACAAATCAGGCGATGACTTTCAAATGCGAACAGCTGCTGGACATTCTCAATCAGCAGATGCAAAAGCAACAACAACAACAACAACAGCAGCCCGATGGCAAGGATGCGGCTGGTGCTGTTAAAGAGTTCCTAATCGATGATCCGTTGCACTTTTCTGTGCTGGAGCAATCCGCCAAGCATCAGCAGCAACAGCAGCAGCAACAACAACTACAGCAACACAATCCACAATACGCCGCAACGCCGTCCAATGCTCCAGGTGGTGGCCAATTTACAATCACACTGGACGAACATAAGCGGAAAGTTGAGGCCGGCTACGTTTCACTTAATGATAGCTACACGGCCTGTTCTTCGGTCTACGGCGTGGGCGGCGCCTCTTCCTCTTCGGGTGCCGCTGGCAACGATTCCAGCAAAAGTTCCGGCAGCTCGGAGCTGTTTGTTGGCTCCGATCTCCGGTCCTCCAAAATTGGACACATGATGACGGCAGCGGCTACAGCGGCTGTTGCCGCCTCGCACGGCGCCAAGGCCACAACGGTAAGTGCATTCTATATATACCCTGTTCTTATTAACATTGGGGTATGATGCTGACATTTGATAAATGGCATATTCAATCAATAGCCTTTGTTTATTTGTCTGCCTTTCTCTATTATTGGGTTAAATGAGTGAAAGTTTGGAATGTTATTCTTCCATTTTCGTTTATTCTCATTGATTTTGCGAAAAGAACAACTGTAGCGTAAATGCATGCTCACAATATCTGAAATTGGGTATCTCCTCGTCGGGTACCCCCAATTAAAGCTTCCATACTATTGTTTTCAGTGGAACCGCTATTTTATGTTTTGGAAGTTGTAATATAGGAGTATAGCCAGTACTATTAGATCAGGAAATACAAAATATTGAACTGTAGACTCTGCTCTATGTATCGATCAAGCAAGATATTCTGATGACCTCCGTAACTGAAGGATCTCAGAAAAAGTTTTCGATATGTTAAAGAAAAACTAAGCAATTAAGTTGTAACAGAGTATTGCGCAGTCGGGTGTGTTTAACTGCAATGTTTTCAATTGTTTTGTTTTTGTTTATATTCCATTGAGATTCTAGTCAGAAGGAAAGAATAAATAGCAACAAATATAGTTGACAGTTGTTAGTTTTAAAGTGAAATTGCGGTAGTATATATATAGATATATATTTTTATATATGTATTCGTGAACTGATTACAATTTAGACATATGATAGCTGCAATTAGTGTGTCTAGCAAATTGTTGTTAATGTAAACATGTATAATGATTGCTTATGTTTGACATTTGTTAAGTTAGTATCTGAAATTATGGATATATTATACATAGTTTGATGTATATGTATTGTCCTTTAATTAGCCCCTAAAGCAAATTTGTGTACTCTGAATGCATTAATATGGGTAAACAGGGTATGTTTTTGTGCAAATGTAGTTAACAGGCAAAAAGAGGCGTGGCCTATTCCATGTCGATTTGGTCCTGTCCGTATGTAAGGACCCGGCATCTATTAAAGCTACGGACTAGAAATTTTATATGTAGGCTGTTTTTCGTAAACGATAATTATTTTAATTTGTCATTGTTGTCGATAACACGTTTCAGTTTTTCGAGCATATCTCGTAAATCTTAAGAGCTGGAGACTTCCACATTACTGGGGGAAATTTAACAAATTTAAAAAATATCATTCAGATGGGATAATAAACAAAAATTTTAAACAGTCACGGGGTGCAGGGTATCTCCTAGTCTTCTTGCCTGTTTTTATTGCTAAATTGAAGAATGAAGTCGATAGCAAAAGTACTTCGATAAATATCGTTTTTCCTTGTCAAAATTCTATAAATTAGTTAACTCTGTTTATTTTGTATAATTATATATGCATAGTTTAAATATCTTTCGCTCGTATTTTTACACCTCGAAGAATTTTTTCCATAAACTCCTGTGCAAACAGCTTTCAAAGTTTAGTTGCAAAATATATATACATATATATGTATATATGCAGTGGGGGCAACACAGTGTTGTATTCGATAAAAAAGAAAGAAAAATAGAAAAGAATAATAAACTGTTATTTAACGTCTCGCAACTGTTGAAAGGCGTAAATATGAGAATCGAATAACAATTCATTTGACAGTTCGAGAATGAAAAGTTGAGAGAACGAAAAGTCTGAACGAAAAAAATTGCATTGAAATAAAAACAAGGCAACCAAATACAAAAATTTCAATATATATGTAAATAGATATATATATTTTTATATAGAATGAAAGATAAGTAAATTGCACAAAATAACAATAAAAATTTAAAAAAAAAAAAAAAGCAAAACAAAAAAATATAAACAAAAAAAAACAGACACACAACAAATGAACGTGAAACGTTTGAAGCGATGTAACTCACAGATTTCCATGTTTAAGAAAATGGTTAGTTTACAACTCGGGCGGGAATAGTCACAATAAAGTATATACTATATATGTATGTTATATATATTCATTTGATGAATTTTCTTGTTTGTTTTGCAGCGCCAGTTTGATGAGAACGGCAACTCGTTGGGCGATGGCTTTGCCGCAGCTGGTGGCAGCGGCGGCAGCAGCAACAGCAACAATGGCAGCAATGCCAGTGCCAGCACCAGCAGCAACAGCAACAGCAGCAGTTCCTCTAATCAGTTTACTGCGCTTATCACATCTGCCTCCCAGCAGCAGCAGCAACAGCAGCAGCAGCAGCAGCAACAACAACAACAGCAGCAGCAACAGCGCTCGAATAGTGTTTCCACATTGTTAACAACTGGAGGGAATACAACAACACCTGCAATGGCCGCCGCAGCCGTGGCCGCCACCTACAGCCAATTGCAGCAATCGCCAATGATTGGCGGTGTCGGCGGCGTTGGCGGTGTTGGAGGTGCGCCATTGCAACCGGTGACGAAACTTAAATCAAAGAAGAAATCGCAACAGGAGCGGAATACAACAACCGTTGACGTTGAATCTGTGGCCGGTTATCGTGGCAAGGATCCGGTTGAGCAGCTGGTCAAATATATTGAGAACGATAATGCGCAGCAGCAGCAGCAGCAGCAGCAGAAGAAGAAGGAGCGCAAGAAGCAAAACAAGCTTAAGAAATGCAACTCGCTGGAAGAGTTGCGAAGCTGCGCCAAAATGGAAGTCGATGAATTGAAACATGAGGCGGCAACCACCGAGATGATACGCAACAAAAAGGGTGGCAAGCACAATTCAGCTTCTGTGGCGGACATCAATAAGAACTGCAACAAGGAGCAGCAGCAGCAGCAGCAGCAGCAGCATCAGCAACAACAAACACAACAACAGCAACAATCGCAGCCGCAACAGCAAGCGGCAACGCGAAAGAGTGAGCGTCGATCCTGGGGCACCGAGGAGCTGCATTATTTGGGCGACCCCGCCTTGAATGACAGCGGCAACAGCAGCAACAGCAACAACAGCAATACGAACAGCAGCAGTAACAACAACAACAACAACAACTGGAATGATTCGTCACTGTCGCAGCTGCCATCTCTGGAGCTGCCAACATTGGCGCGAATGTCAGAAATGGAGGCGCTGAATACGGTGCTAACCGAAACGGCGGAATTTCACGTGGTCACCAAAAAGAAGAAACCAAAGAAGCAACGCGCTGTTACAATGGATGATGCGGCCGTTGCGGCAGCTGCCACCACCGGTGGCAACTTGCAGCGCATGCAACAGATAACAAAATCCGCATCGTCGAATATGATGTCGCAGCGTTTGCGCAGCAACATGGATTACTACAGCAACAGCAACAACAACAACAACAACAACAACAGTAACAGTAACAATAGCGGCAACAGCAGCAGCAACTATTATGCAGCACATGGGAGCAACAACAACAACAACAATAAGCACCCACATGCAACAACGTCTGCTGCAGCCGCTGCCGCTGCCACTGCCGCCGCCGCTGCAGCTGCAACAGTTGTTGTTGTTGGAGGCGGAACGCAGGACAATTCGCGCCGCAAGTCAACATCTTCAATGCCGCCATCGGAGAAATCCGATTCAAGTGATCTCGATTCGGTGCATTCGCTGCCCATACAAACTGGCAAGAAGAAGAGCAACAATAAGCGGCTTGCCGCACAGTCCAAGCAAAGCAACAATAACAATAATAGCAACAACAAAAACAACAACAACAACAATAATAGTAATAATAATAATAATAATAATAATAATAATAATGCACCTGCGCCCATTTCTTATGCAGACATTGCGCGCAATAAGCGCGAATTGTTGGGGCATGCCGCTAGCGAGGATTACGAAGCTGGCGATGCCCAAGGGGCGTCTACTTCACTCCTGCTGCTGGTCAACAAGCTGCGTGGCAAATCGAAGGTTCGTCCCGACTTTCCCGAGTTGCCCGGCGCAACGGCAGCAACCATAACAACAACAACAGCAACGAGCGCAGCTGCTGTCGTTGCTGCAGCGCTCGTCAGATACTCGCAGAGTCTAAACAGCGATGTGGAGGCTAATATCGAGCAGCAGCAACAGTTGCCCTCAAGTGCAGCAACGCCAACAACAACAACAACAGCAGCAGCAGCAGCAGCAACAACAGGAACAGCAACTGCCACAGGGACACCACCAACAACAGCAACAAGCGTTAGCTTAACAGCATCAGCCGCCGCTTCATCGAGTGCACCGCCAGCGCTGCAGAAGTCGAAAAGTGTGGATCACGACAACAGCGGCTACAGCTTCAATAGCAGCAATCTGGATTTACAGTATCCGGCGCTGGAGAAGACGGTCAAGAGGCACAGCGTCAATTATGTGACGCTGCCGGCTGCGATTAGCAACACCAGCTACAACTTTGCAGCAGCTGCCAAACAGCAGCAGCAGGAGAAATCGAGCCAGGAAGCTACACCTCCAGCAGCTGGAGCAGCAACTACCTCAGGCAAGGCCAAGGGCAAGCCAAAGGAGCCCTCGCCCAGCAACAACAGCAACAGCAACAGCAACAGCAACAAGAAAGAGAAAATCCTTAATCCGAAGGCTAGTCAGGATGAGTCCGCAACAGCAACATCAACAACAACAACAACAACAACGCCCCAAAACAGGGCCACCACAGCCACCCAAACGGAAGTGGCCAAGAAGCACACTAGCTGCAACACTGTGGCAACGGCTGTGCAGACGCAAACATTGCCGGCGGGCAACAGACCCGCCGTAATTATACTCAATGATGATCGCGACTCGACGCTGGGCAGGCTCAACAACGAGTTCATCTTTGGCGACTTCAACGAGGACGAACTGAAGCTCTTCGACGATGTCAGCGACAATGAAGAGGAGGAGGATGATAAACAGCCGGAGGAGGAGCAACCACAGCTGGAGCAGCCGGAGGAGGAGGCGGAAGTGGAGGTGGAGGTGGAGGTGGAGGAGTTGAACCGATCCGATAAACAACAGCAAACCACGCCGACAACAACAAAAGGAACAACAACTGAGACATCTAACGATTCCAGCAGTGAGCAACAGTTGCAGCTGCTCAATGATTCGGGTGCTGCTTCGGATGTGGTCAACAGCTCGGCCTGCATGGATCTGCTGCTGATCTCAGGGCAGGCGGCGCAGTCGTCGCCCCATGCAGCGGTCAACACCAGCAGCAACAGCAGTAGCAACTGCAGCGCCATCAGCAGCAACATTAACAATAATAACACTTCATCGACATCCTCAACACCATCCTCGTCGGCGTCGTGCTCCACCTCAGCCTCCTCCTCGACGCTGAGCAGCTCGAGTAATGGCAACGGCAACGGCAATGGAAGTGGAAGTGGAAGTGGCGGCGGTGCCGCCTCGAACATTGCCAACCAGTCGGGTGATAGCGGCATCTTTGCCGCTGCCAACATATCCAATACAACGGTTGCCTCTGCAGCCACCATCAAGGATCAGGTGAATCATTTCCTCAGCAAGGCCAGCGCCAATGCCAGCAGCATCAGCAACAGCCACAGTCACAGCCATAGCCATAGCAACAGCAGCAGTTGCAGCAGCTGCCACGACGAGCCGCTGCCGATGCAGCAGCTGGAGACGTGCAACGATATCGAGACCGCAATGTATGCCGCCGCACGTGCCGCTGCTGCTGCAGTCGCCTCCTCCGTCTCCCGCAGCGGCAGCTGCAGTCGCAGCAATTCGCAGGAGCAGCAACCGTTGCTCCCGCTACCACCCCCGCCGCCGCCACCAGGCTTTAAAGCTAATCCTAATGTTAATGCAATTGCGAATGCAAACGCCATCAAGAGCAGAGCACGACCCGCTCTCTACACCACCTACAGCCATGTGGAGCTTGCGTCTGGACGCGATGATGATGACGAGCAGCTGCACGAGCTCAGCTTTATGTCCGATCTCAAATCGGACTTTACGGCAACGGCCCCGCCCCTAACGTCGATGCCAACCACCGCTCCACTGACGCGCCAATCTCTCATGTCCAACACGGAGCTAATTGTGGACTACATCAGCAGCTGTAAGTCAACCCAAATAGTCCTATATGGATAGAGATATAGATGTATGTTTGATCAATGTTCAATCTATAGCCTCAAAATCGCATTCTATTCGATCTATTTTTATCCCCATTTCATATTTAGTTTTAGTTTCTATAATATCATATATGATCTTAACCATTCGGGATTCATATTTAGCTTTATTTAGATATAGAATTGATTTTGGGTCGAAGCGAGTGGAAAATTCTTTTTCTGATAATGAAAATTGGTTGAAGTTTAACAGAGTTATGAAAAATTTGTTTTACTAAAAGATGTTGTATATAACTACAATCCTTATTAAAGATAATCCAAAAAAATTTATTTGTAGAGAAGAAGTATTCAGCATATCTTCAACTCACGAAAAACAATGAAACGAATCTTGTTTAGAGATTTCATGAATGTAGAAGAGTTTGATATATATTCAAAACTAAGAATCCAAAGTCCTTATAAAGGAAACGTAAGGAAATATCCCACGGATATATTAATATTTAAGAATCTAGAATCTTGGCCTTAGATTATGGTTAAGAATTTCATTAATTACAATCTCAACTCTGAGACAAGATTCCAAACAGTTAAACAATTTAAAACGCAAAATCTTAATTTATATGGCTACGTTTTATTCATTTTCACAATCTGAAATCTGAGTCAACTTTTCCCTCTCACTCGCCCATACACCACACACAGCTTTAAAGAAAAACAGTTGCTCACAGATTTTCTTCCTTCTTATAGCCTGGAACGCGATCGTGAATAGCAAATACGTGACCTTCTACAACGATCAGGAGGAACAGCATCAGCAAACTTAAGGACCAGGAGGAGGAGCTACCAAGACCTGCCGCTAAGGAAAGGGAAACAGACACTCATTTATAAAGAAAAGGAGAAGAGGAAAGGGAAGAAAAGAACACCAAACAAATGAAAAGAAGAGAACCGAAATGAAAAACTGGGGAATAATGTAAAAAGGCTAAAGAAAGAAGCAAAAGTGAACGCATAAAATTTTATAATTATGTTGCATGGTTAATCGTTGTTTAATGTGCTGTGCTGTGCTGCTCGTTCTTTACACACACACACATACACTCACACACACAAACACATCTACATATACACACTTTTATATATATATATATACATATATATATATATAATGCTATATTTATATTTGCTTTAACAATACGCTTTTTAAGCTAATCTAATGTATAATTGTAACCAACTATTGTTGAACTATTCATCACCATTGGAAGCCTCACAGATTATCAATAAAACAAAGAAAACAAAGAACTATAAACTATAGCAACAACAACAAGAGCAACAGCAGCAACAAGTCAGAATTGCGCTTAGAATAGTTTTTCTTTTTTCTCCATTAATTTTTATTTTTGGCTAAAACAAAAACAGAAAGTAAAACAGTTATATGCATACAATGTCCTTTGTAGTTTATACACATATATACATGCATATATATATATATATATATATATATATATATATATATATATACATATATATATATATATATATATATACATATATATATATATATATAAATCTGACTAAAGCTAAGTTTAAGTCGAACAATAACAAAGTCGAATTTGTTATTTGTCTAGTTGTAAGCATTGCTAATTATATATCTATATATATGTAAATATATATTTATATTATATATATATATATAGGTATATATATATATTTATATTATATATATATAGGTATATATATATTTATGGCTATAGTTTCTATATTTGAATACATTTTCAAGCGCATTTTGAAATGTTTTTTGTTTTTTTTTTTTTTTTTTTTTTTTTTACTTTACTATTTTGTTTGCTTAATTTAATTTAATTTAGCTTCGAACTATGAATATTTAAATAACATTTGTTAGAACTGCATATAGTATATATATATACATGTATGTGTGTATATATACAAGAAAGAACTCTATTTGTATGCCTGGAAAGTAGTTTAAGATTTAAGACAGGCAAAAAAGGAAAAATGCAAAAGCAAAGAAAATTTAAAAAGGGAAAATGTATGTAAATACAAAGGAAAGTGAAAAAAATTGCGTTTATGTGTATTTAAAAAAACGATTTGATATATGTATAAAAGCTCTATAAATCTATATGCCTAATGATATAGATTAAATATATGCGCATACATATATATATATATGTGCTTATATGTATGTATGTGTATTATTATGTAAGCAGGCGGGAAACTTGTTGCCAATTTACAACAGCCATAAGCCTAAAGAGGAGATTCGTAATATACTTAAAACAAAAAATGCCCGACAATTTCGTAAAGAAAATGGAAAATATGTTCTTAAAAGAAAGAAGAAAACAGAAAACAAAAAATCAAAGCAGCAACTATCTATATAAAGCAGAAAACATATTTTTTTTTATAAATATATATACAAACATATATATATATATATATATATATATATATATATATATATATTGATAAATTTATAACTATATACGATACATATATTAATATATATATATAAAATAAATTAAAAACGTTAATCGTTTTAAAAATCAATGTAAAATGTAAGCAAAACAAAATGAGAAGAATTAAAAACGTAAATTTAAACAAAACAAACAAAAACTATTTAAAACAAATTCTTAATACATCAAAAGAGAAATACAAAAAAGAAAGAACTTAAGTTTCAATATTATCAAAACTAAAAATTTAAACCTCATTCATATTGTTAAATTGCGCTGTAAATTCGCAAAATCTGAAGGAAAATGGGAAATAATGCTTCAACATAACCTCAAACATAACGAAAACAAAAATAACATATAGTGCTGTCTCTTTCATTTACATGTAGCAGCTAAACTACAAGAAAAAGGAAGACAATTAAAAAAAACAGTTGCTAAAAAAGAAAGAAAATCTTACAAATATATATAGAAATATATATAACTAAATGTTTCTTATGTGCGTGTATTTATGTAATATATAATATAATATATATATTTATCAGCTAATCTAGATGTCGTAGTTTTGTGCATATATATATATATATATACATATATAAAGTAGTTTACAAAATAATACTTACATACATTAATATAGATGCATGTGTGTGCAGCAGCAGCAGCAGCAGTGTGTGTTTGTGTGTATGTTTGTGTGAGTGTGTGATTTCCCTCTTTGTGAATGCTAAAGTTGTTGCGCGCACAAAAGCTGAGCGCTTTGTCACTCAATAATACAGGGCTATTCCACACACTGTCCTCCCCATTCCCATTCGCTATCCCTCTTTACCCCCTCCCCTAACCCATGAAACTAATAAAATATTTCTTGATTAATGAATTAATTAATTTAATGTGACACGAGCTTGAAGTTTGGCAGCTGAACATACATATATATACTATATACTATATTCTATATATATACATATACATACCCCTGCAAATATCAGCAACTGTACTTTTTGTAATGAAATCGGGGTTTTTCTTATGTTGTTTTATTTTTAATTTTCCTATATATAAATACATTATGAAATCCGTCTCGTATGCATTTGTGTTTGTTTGGAATAACGGTAAAGCTATCGACAAATGAGAGAGCGAAAGAGAGAGTTGATGAATAGCTAAAGCAAATTATTTATATGAAATCTAAACAATACCAATGTAATGGCTCTTAAAAATAAATACTTAACCCGATATCGAGTGAGTGCTAATGTTTATAATTATGTAAGCGTGTGTGCGAGTGTGTGTGTGTGTGCGCGTGTTTGCGTGAGTGTGTTAAAAACTAACTTTAAATTTATATAAATGTATACTTCTATATGTACTCTACTATTTACTATTAAATGCTACTACAACAACAACAACTATTATAATTACAATTACAATTACAATTACATTTACAATTACCAACTACAATTACAATTACAATTATAATTACAATTATAATTACAATTACAATTACAATTACAATTACAATTACAATAACAATAACTAAATGAAAGCTAAAACCAACTACTTTCAATAGTGGCTTTCCCCCTCCCTCTACCCCTTTTCACCTATTCACCACTCGCCTTTCCACTCCATTCAAGCCTTGATTTACCGCTATACCGCATATATTTGTAAATGGAATCCAATTGTAACTAAATTTGAAATATTTCAAGGAAAAAAAGAAAAGGAATTCAAAATTCGTTTTGGGCTGCAAAAAAGTTTTGGTTTTTCACTCGCAGAAAATCCAAACAAAAAAAACAAAAACAAAAAATTTGCAAAATTAAAAAAGAAAAAATAAATTAAAACAAAATAAATTAAAATAAAATAAAATAAAATTCGTAGTAATTTAAAGAAAAACAAAAACAAAAATCAACTAAATTGAAAATGTGTTTAAAATAATATTAAATGAAATAATTGTATTTCAATGAAGAATCGAATAAAACAAATGATGAAAAATATGTGCAGCGTCATTCGACAATATATATAAATATACATATACATATGTATATATATGTATGTATCTATATATATGTATATCTATATATATATGTATATCTATATATATATATATAACACTCTACTGCATTTAATTTGGATTTGGAACAATGACCAAAATGCAAAAAAAATCTTTTTTTTTTTCGTTTGCTTGTTTGTTGTTTTTGTTGTTGTTGTTGCTTCCGCCGCCGAAGGGAATGAATTTCCTTTCATTTTTCCCAATCTTAAATTGCATTTTGCGGACATTTGCGGATGGTTTTTCTTTTCATTACTTTTCTTTTCATTTCTTTTCTTTTCTTTGCTATTGGTTCCTAATAATTTGTAAATTTGGGCTTGTGCTTGACGACGATCATTCGATTACGGGCGTAATGCGGTCCGTAGCCGCGGCCGAAGCCGGGCAGCAGCTTAACCGGATTGGGATCGCGATGGAAGTTGATCATCACCTTGGCCACAATCGATATGACGCGATCCTGTTCCCCGTTTTGATAGAGACCGTCCAGATAGTCGAAGTAGGACTCGTAACGGGCGAATTCTCGCTCTCGCGGGGATAACAGAAGAATTTTGGTATCGCGCTGAAAGTCGGTGATGATCTTCAGCTCCTGTTCCATGAAGCGACAGAATGCCGCCGATTCGGATTGCATGCAGCGAAAGAACTTATTCAATAGATCGTAGTTGAACGGTTTCGTCGGTCTTCGAGGCGACTTGAACTTTGGCCTCTTCAGCTTCGATACGAACCGTTTGGAGACCAGCGGCTGGCGCTCCAGCTCCTTCAGCTGGGACATCTCGTGCAGGTGTCTGTAGTCATCGATCAGGGAGTCTCGCCTAACGCCCACATCGTTCAGCTCGGCGTCGGTCAGTATATCCAGATTATATAGCTTGGACAGTTCGCCGTCGGTCATGCTGCAGCAGCCGGTAAATTTAAGTTTCTGTTTCTCAACACCTGAAGAGGGAGTGAGAGAGTGAGAGGGCAACGAGAACTTACTGACTACCTAAATATTGAAAAATATTGCGGAAAATAATGTGATTTACCATTCGTATCGCTCATGTTTGACTATTTTAGTGTATCCTATTGTCTACGGGTAGAAAATATAAATATGTTTTGTTTGAGAATAATGAGTGTGTTGTCGCTATGAATTTTTGCTGTGAATGCCGGACTAACGTTGTTTCATTATACTCGTCTCCTTTGATTTCAATTTAAGCATACACATTTTGAAACAATATTCAAATTTACATTCCTCAGCTTCGAATTAGCCATTTGTGTGAATTGCCGTTTGGCATTTGAATTAGCCGCCGTTCAAGCTAGAGCTGGCCGATACATTGATATCACATCGACATATCGATAACTCTTTTCCGTTTGAAACATCGATTTCTTTTTCGTTCAGATTTTCGATGTTTTCTCTATTTTTTCCGGTATGGAAACGGATAAATGTTTAAAGCAGACATCGCTTGCGCTCAACAACTCAAACAACCTCAACATTGCTAAACAGTTCAAGCAGATAGCCGCAAGAGTGCGCTTTAGCAAATGGTATAAGCAGACAGCGCAAGCGGTAAACAGTAAGCAGACAGCGCATACATTGGCAAATGGCTAAGCGGTTAAAAGGGTTCAAGCAGACAGTCGCAAGAGTGCGCGTTATCAACCGCTGTAAGCAGACTGCGCAGCATTGCCAAACGGTTAAACGGTAAAAGAAGACAGCGCATACACTGGTAAATGGCTAAGCGGTTAACAGAGTTCAAGCGGACAGCCACTAGAGTGCGCTTTAGCAAACGGTATAAACAGACAGCCAAGCGTGTAAACGGTTAAGGCACACCGCGCATGTTCTGGTAAATGGCTTAGCGGTTAGGAAAGTTTAAGCAGACGGCCACTAGAGTGTGCTTTAGCAAACGGACAGCGCAAACATTGCCAAACGATTAAACGGTTAAAGTAGACAGCGCATACACTGGTAAATGGCTTAACGGTTAGCAGAGTACAAGCACTTAAACGACTACCGCACCGCATGGCGATGTTTGCCAGTGACGATAACATCGCGCTTATCGATACATGCGTGGATTAGTTTATTTTTACCAATAGCACAAAATAGTTGAAATAGTTGAAATGTTAGCTTTTTCTTCTCCTATTTGAATTGATTTCAGAACATCCCTTATTAAATGAGCGTGCATTAATGTTGCGCCTGTAGTGACGTCCTTTAGGTACAACAACATTGAGCAACAGTTGCGAGCGCATTTACGCATTTGCATTTACGTTTGTTTTCGTTTTGTTTGTTTTGACGCAGATTTTGGGTTAAACAAACTGACGACAAATTAGAAAAAGATGTCCGAGGTACGCATCCGACCCCGCCAAGTGCTAATCCTAATCATAGTGTTCATCGTTCTGCTGCTAATGGTCCACCGCAATGGGCAGCACACCTGCCAGGGTCCCGACTACCTGCAGGCGATGTACTCCAAGTCGCAGGCGGACACGTTGCCCAAAATCTACGCCATAACTCCGACGTACGCGCGACCCGCCCAGAAAGCGGAACTAACCAGGTTGGATCTATCGCTTGCCACTCTTTTGGGAAATATTCGAACTGCTTAACTGTTGCTTTTGGTTGCAGACTCTCGCATTTGTTTATGCTGGTGCCCAATCTCCATTGGATAATTGTCGAGGACTCGAACAGCACGACGGCGCTGGTGCGGAACGTGCTGCTGCGGGCCGGGCTGACGAAACGGTTTACGCAGCTGAACATCAAGACTCCGCCGGAGTTCAAGCTGCAGGGCAAGGATCCCAATTGGATTAAGCCGCGCGGCGTCGAGCAGCGGAATCTGGCCTTGACCTGGCTGCGGGGCCACGCCGACGCGGATCGCCATGCCATTGTCTTCTTCATGGACGACGACAATTCGTATGCGGTCGAGCTGTTCGCCGAAATGTCCAAAATCAAGCCCGGCCGTGTGGGCATTTGGCCAGTGGGCCTTGTCGGCGGGTTGAAGGTGGAACGGCCGCTGCTCAACGAGGAGAACAAAGTGATTGGCTTCAATGCCGCCTGGCGGCCGGAGCGTCCGTTTCCCATCGACATGGCGGCGTTCGGGATTAGCATCGATCTGTTCTTCAAGTATCCGCAGGCCACCTTCTCGTACGAGGTGCAGCGCGGCTACCAGGAGAGCGAAATCCTGCGCTATCTGACCACCAAGGAGCAGCTGCAGCCGCTGGCCAACAACTGTCGGGAAGTCTTCGTCTGGCACACCCGAACCGAGAAGACAAAACTAACCGCCGAGGAGTCACTCCTGCGCCAAGGCAAACGCTCCGACGAGGGCATCGAGGTCTAAGCCGCCTCCTCCTGCTCCTCTTCCTGCAGCGGCAACATCCTGTCCGGAACTCATCTAAAGAATTTATCGACTCAGTGTATTATGTATTATATATCTATATCCATATGTTTGGCCAATGTCCTGTTCAAGAACTATGTCAAGTGATGTACCATAAGAAGGAAAAACTGCTCTATTGTTTATGTCGATTCTATTAGCAAATTTTATTCGAGTTACTTCTAGGCTAAGCCAAATATAATTTTCAACAACTCAACGCCATCATTTGTACTATTCAATTGTCTAAATAGATAACTGTATATGTATATGTGGGGTGTGTAGAATATATATTTTTGTTATTAGATATGTAGAAGATATGAATGTAGGAATGCAAAGAAACTGCGCTGGAAATCTTTTGCTTAGCTACTGCCTTCCTCTGCGCTTCTCACGAGTTGGAAGAAAGCTTGAATAGCTTTACACTGATGAACTGCAAATACCCTGCAATAAATTTGACGGGTCCTTGAAAATACATTTAAGTACAGCTCTACCCATTGCCTCCCCCAAAATAAAAGACTTGGATTTCATTGATAAATACGACTTTATTTTCCAACGATTCAGTTTCGCGGCTATATATATATATATATATATATATATTTCCTTTGTATTTCCATTAAAAGCTACACGTCTGAAGTTCTTATGTTGATTTTCTCATTTGCTCGCCATATTTTATATGCTGCGCTCTCAAAAGCAGTCCTAAAATTTTCATCATATACATCAAAATTACAAATTCAGTTTCTCTGTGTAGCTCTTAAGTTTTCTGTTTTCTGTTTTCTGTTCTCTGGTATTTTCTTAGTTTAACACACAAAAAAGTTTTTGCTTTTGCCCTTTTTTTTTTTTTCTTTCATTTCGCATTCAATTCTTAGTTTTATTTGTTTTGTTTTCTTTTTTTTTTTTTGTATAATATTTGTGTATATTATTAATTTATTTATTTTTCTTTATTTTTTTTTAATATAGTAGGTAAAAAAGCTCTGAGAAGGCGCTTGGCTTAACTGGCAACAGAAGCTACAAAAGCTTTTGGCAAAGATCTACGAAACAGAATGAACCGAAAATCAAATCAAACTAATCAAATATATATATGTATATATATACATATATCTGTATATATTTAAATTAATTTTCATATTCCATTTTTTTGTTTTTATTCGTGTAAAAAAAAAATACTTACACCTTAAATTTCAATACATTTACATTTATATTCATTATTTAAATAATTATTATTTTCTTACTTACAAATTTTAATATTTTCTCCATTTTTTTACATACACATATAAAATGTAAAAAAAAATTGATTGAAATAGTCTAAAATTAAAATTGAGTACATAAAGTTTCATAATTTGTTTTGTTTATTTATAGAATGTGATGAAAAATGAATTAAAAACCTAAAGAAAATAAGAAACATATTGAAAAAAAGTAAAAAATTAATACAAATTGTTTGGCATTGTCGTAGTTGAGTTTTAGCTTATTGAATTAGGCATAAAACACACATTCAATAATTATTTAAGTTAAATATTGTTTTCCATTATTTATTACACATTCATTTAAATATTTTAGTTATAATTTTTATTTTTCGTTCAGCTGCGAACATTTTCAAATTCTTTCTGCGACGATTTTTCAAACATTTCTGCAATTGGTTTTTGTTTCTGTTTCATTTTTGTTGGCAGTGTTGAAACACAAATAGAGCGACTTTTGTTGCGACTGTACTTGTAAAGAAACTGAACATTAAACGCGACTGTACTTCACAAGCAATTCAGCTTTTGTCGCAACTGTACTTGTCGAACGCTGCTACTTGTGTCGCGACTGTACTTCTTGTTAGCATATTCTCATCTTTCCATCATACATTGAGCATTTGTTTAATAACTAACATACATTATGTATATATATATTTATATCTATGTGATTCGTACCGTTCATTAAGTATATCAATTTACCAAATAGGAAACCAAATTTAAATGTGAATGAATTCTTAACTAAAAAAGTGTAAATTTAAAAAGTTGTGTAGTTTTCAATTTGTCATGTTTCGCGTTATTGAGAAAAGTCTTTTTTTTTTCTGTGGTTTAAGTACTAAAAATTTAGTTTGTGGGGGTTATCGGAAAAAGAATTGAGTTTTCCCGACTGCTCGAACTTAATGGTAAAACTTATTTATGGCATGTTTAAGTTAGTTAAACTAATATTTCTTTTTCTTTTTCTTTTTCTCTTTCTTTTCATTTGTTTTTGTTTTCTCTCGCTTTAAATGCTAAATAAATGTAATAATTAATTATTATTATTTTTCTTTCTTTTGTTCTTCATGTAAGGCATTAATATAAGTTTCAATTTTGTTTTGATCTTAAGCTAGTTTTTTTTGTTTTTGTTTCAATTAAGTCTGAAGAATCGTAGAAAAAAAAAACCAAAAAGTAAGCTATGCAGCGAATACAAAATAGAAGCGACATGGATTAAAGTGTGCATGTGTGAGTGTGTGTTTTACAGAGCTTAAGATACTATTTATGTATGCTTTAGATATCGTATATATATATGCATATATATATATATATATATTTATATATATATAGTAAGACATTGAGTTAAGTTTATATGGAGAACTTATTGAAAACGTAAATGAAAGCTCCGTTTAATACAGCTTTTATTTTCCTTTTTGAATGTTTCTTTTCCCACTGCTTTGGCTTTGTTTCTGTATTATTTTTCAAGTTTTTCAGTTGTAATTCGCAACTTGTTTTTGTTCGTGGGTAAACAGTTATCTAGGCGCGTGAAGCTTTTGGTTATGAGTTGCTGCTGCTGCTGCTTCTCCATCTTCTTCTTTTTGTATTATTTTATTTATTGGTAGGTGAACTTTTTCAATACTATTTTCTGTTGCAGGTTTTGTGCATTAATCGGCGCCTCTTCCAACACTTAAACAGCCGAATTTTTGCCAATTATTTCGCCGCTGCGCGAATGCACGAAACGTCCGTCGAATTCGATGGTTGAGTTCTGCTTCAGGCTGCCGGTGGGCGTGCGCAGAGGCTCCTTTTCGTCCCTGTCGAGGCGAAAGATTCCAATTAGTTCAACGAACTTAAAATAACTGTTAAAAGCAAGAGAGACAGCGAGAGAGAGAGAGAGAGACAGAATAGGCAAAGGAAAGATAGCGAGCAAAGAGCAACGCAGAAGCTGCTTGCTTTACGAGCATGCAAGCTAAGAGCTACTTACCATAGCCAGTCAAAAGCTGGCTGCTACAACTTAGGCTAGAAGACAAAAGCCACATGTGCATATTTACATGCATGCAATGCATTATGAACAGATGCTGCCAAAGGCTACGACTAAGTAGTGTGAAAAGGAAAGAGTGAGCAAGAGAGAGAGAGAGAAAGAGAGCAGCGTCTAGCTGGTTAAAGGTGTTTGCTTTACATATACATATGCAAGCTAAGAGCTATTTGTCCTAGCCTTGCAAAAACTGGCTGCTACAGACAATAGCTGAGTGCTACAGTTGAAAGCTATTTATTTACAAGTGTGCGATGTTTTTTTTCGAGCAGATGAAAATAGCGTGTGATGAAGAGTGTTGGAAAATGAAAGATCAATAGAGTAAGAGAGAGATAGATAATAATATGCATGCAAGTTGAGAAGGAAATAGATCGATAGAGAGTAAGAGTGAGTGAGGGAGAGAGAGAGAAAGAGATAGAGCTAGGCTAGGCACTACATTAGAAAGCGAGCGGGAAATGAAAAGGGAGAATGTTAAAAGTAAAAGGTAAAAGAAAAAAGAAAATACGATTGATGTACGTACAATGGAGATGTCACTGGCGAGCCGCCGAGCTTAACTGGCGGCGGCAGTGGCAAAGGTGATGGTGGCGGCTCCTTAACCAGCTGTCCACTGCAATAAGGTAGCGGGAAACGCCAACCGTAAAGACTGCTTGGTTAGATGTTCGTAATTTGGATGGTTTTTCAATTTTTCAATTTGCAATTTGCAATTTGCAATTTTTCATTTTTATCAATTTTTCATTTTTTCAATTGATTTTTTTTTTGTTTTTTGATAATTTTGGATTTGTTGGATTTGTCGATTGGTTTTTTTTTTTGTTATTTTTTTTTTTTTTTTTTTTGGTGTTGGATGATTGTTTGATTGATTGGAAGATGATTGGAAGTACGTATGAGGTTGATGAAATCAAAAGAGAGAGCATAGATAGTATGGATATCCGATAAATGTGACAATGATAAAGCTTGTGTATGGATTTATCTAAAAATTTATGATTTGTGTCTCTGTGATGATGTATGTAAATACATATATATATTTGTATATATACGATACTATATAAAAATAAGACAGTTTAACAACATATTCGATTAAAGAAACATTTCAAGTCTAGCTTGCAGCCAGCAGCAGTTCGTTATAGCTGTGTATTTACTGTACTTTGCAAGGCACTTCGGTTCTAGTTTCAAGATTTAGGTAACTGTAAAAATTGCATGCTGGCTGCTTACTAAATTTTAACTATAAACTTTTAACTACATTCCACTGGTTAGAAAAGTTAACTTTGCGATTAGTTGGGAGATGAAGAAGAAGAATTAAGTTTTTGTTTAGAAAGAAGATGAAGAATTCGGTTGCAAAGAGGTTTTATTTGAAATATAGATTTAGTTACGATAGATTGGATTACTGTTAGATACTTAAAGTTATTATCTATAGAACATTTTTTCGCATTCATTAAATTCCTTTCGCCATTATTCAACACTTTTAATATACAAAGAGAGCAGTGAGAGAGAAGAATATCATTTAAATGTCATTTGACCAGTGGAACGAGTGGAATTGAAACACCGATAATAAGAAAAACAAATAATGTGAACAAATTCACACACAGAAGCAACACAAAAGAAAAACAGTGTTCGCTAACAACGCAAAGAAAGAACTCTTATGACTTTCAGTACTCAATAACAGAAGAGAAACAAAGAAGAAGAAGAAGAAGCAGTTCGTGTGTTTTTGTTGAGTGTGGGAAATAACGGAACAACTAAATAACGGTATTTCGTGTGTGTTCTTGGTGTCAGGATTTAATATTGCACTAAAAATGAGAATTTGTAACTGTAAAAAGCGAGAATTTTGTTTGTGGATGACAAATTTAGTTGGTTTATCCAAAATCAGACGAATATCAGAGAGTTACGATTGAACAACAACGACTTGGGACGCGCATAGACCCAATTGTATTCGAAATCCGGGCGTTGAGAATTTTGGCTTTCGGTGCAAATCGAATTCGGGGGAAGGGAAAAAAAGTACAAACAAACAAACAAAGAAAACAATGAACAAACATTTTTAGTGCAATATTATTATGAAACCCACCCACAAGATAGACAGAGAGAGATAGAGAGATATATATATGTATATAGAGTGTTTACAGGGTATCTGTGTGTGTGCTTACCTGCCCAGTTTGGCCTCGTCGTCGATCTCCGAGGGCGAACGCTTGGCCCTTCGGCACATCGCGGCCATCACGCCCATGTGAACGGTCACACAGCAGAGGAGGTCCACAACGAACAGAAGAAGAAGCACGCCCCCAACAGCGATGCCTACAATGGCCGCCGACGATAGCACCTGTCGCTCAGCCACCTGGATAACGTCGATACCTGCGAGGTGAGAGAGTGTGTGTGTGTGTGGGTGTGGTTTGTTTTGATTTTGTGGTTGAGGGGGAGGCGGGGAAGGTGCTCGATTAGTAAATTGTCATTCAGGTGTTGCATTATTCAAATAGTTCTTATCATTTGTGGTATATATTAAATACTAAAACTTAGTCTACTTATTTAGCATACTGCAACTATTTATTGACTGCGTCCTAAGGGGCAAAAAACTAACTCGAGTTACAAACTTAATTCCATCTTTTTCAGCATTAACACTTGATCGAATATATATATGCTATATTATGTATTTTTTGGGTTTTTTTTTTTTTTTTTTTGAAGTTAAGGTTTTGTACAAACGTATTTTACATTTTTGTGTGTGTGTGTATTAAAAAGTATGAAGCAAAATAAACAAAAAAAAAAATAATAAAATTTCAATTATATTTGCATTAAAATAAACAACAATTTAGAAAAAATAATAAAATTAAACCATGCAGCTTTCAACGGGGCAAAAAGCCAGGTTAGAGAGAAACAGAGCGAGAGAGAGACTCAAAGAGAGAAGAGAGAGAGACAGATAGAGAGAATGTGTGTGAGAAAGCGCACGACGAGATAGAAAAAAACGAACTCAGAAGCTTTTCTTCAAATGCTAAAAAGGAAATAGATTCAAAAAGAAGCCAATAGCAAAATAAAAAAAAATTAAAAATGTAGAAAATTCAAGCAAAAGCATTTTTCAACTTTTTAATTTGTACAGCGAATACGTGTGTGTGTGTGTAGAGAAGCATTTTGTGTTTGTAAGCAGAACGATAACCGTAACGAGAACGATAACGATAACATTGAAAGAGTTCGTTAAATTGTGCGCTTGCGAACCAATTGCAAAAAAAAAAAAACAAGAACAAAAGTTTTTATTTTTTATGCAACAAAATATTTCGATTTGTCAGATATATATAAATAAATATATATATATAAATATATATGTATCTGATAGGGTTGGGTTTGAGCTACAAATAAAACTTGTCAAAATCGTTAACAAAATTATTTCAGTTAGTAACTTTTTCAATGTCTGCGGGTTATTTTATTATTTTTATTGGAAGTAACTTCCATTAAGCGATTTCTATTCGAATGTTAGTTTCTCTATAAAAAAATATATATATATATACATATATATATAAAATCGATTAGTTGTTGTTAATAGAAAAAATAAATATTTATATAGATATATATATATATGTATAAAAGTAATGTTAAAAAGTATTATTAATTATTTAACGAGCTAAGTTGTTGCATAACCATATTACCTGTCGACTTTTCGCACCTGCCAGCGTTTTTATTATCTTTTACTTGATTAATCGTTAATCGATCATTTATCGATTAGCAGACACATAGACGAAGTCTCAGAGTTTGTTAAAGTTGTCTTTATTATCCAAAATGAACTGCTTACTGCTTAAATTTTTGCAATTTTTTTGACTGCTTACAACATTTATTTTATTTTTATTTTTATTTGTATTTTACCGTTTTCTACTGTTTGTGTGTGTGTGTGTTTATGTGTGTGAGAGAGTGTGTGCGTGTGTGAGTGCGTGAGTGTGTGTGAGGGAGACAGCTATAAAAAGCGTTCTATTGCCTCACAATTGGACACGCCATTTGCCTTCCATTGAGTACCGTTTGCACGCACCTAATGTTAATTTTAACTGCTTGTCAACTATTTGACAGCCAGTTATGCAATCCATGGAGTTCGTACCGTTGTCAACATTTGCTTCTCGTTCAGTTAACGGTATCTAATCTAAGATGCAAGTTAGTTTATGAACTTATTTACAGTTCGGCTTTTAGTTAAGTTGCTTATGTAAACTGCTTTATTCTACAGCCTGCGCCTCTTCTCGGCGATTCTCAAGCTATTTTATGTGGCCCTTAATTGATGCACTTTGAATTTCATTTATTTAAGGTTTTACTTTTTTTTTTATATCTCACAAAGCGAGGTTCGAAAAAAAAAAAAAAAATTTAACCCATTTTATGATCTGCTTTGGCGGGCTGAATTATTCACTAACTATAGGTAGTATATATATATGTATATATATATATAACTTTTGTATATTGTAAAGTTACAAATTGGAATCATATATAGTATATATATATAAATATTTGGCTAGAAAAAGTTTGGTATTGACTAAAAATTGTATACAAGGAATATTTTGACTAAATTGAACTGCATCGAAGTATTTCTCTCTAGTATATACATACATACATATATATATAAGTGCATATATAGATGTACGTATGTATGTGTGTTTTTGGAACACAAACATTTACAAATATTCAATATTTTAAGCTTAATACACCATGTGAAAAAAATTCGTAGTTGGAAACATGTGTTTTTTTCACTTTTTTAGGGGGTTTTAATGGGTAGTTTTTCCTCCTCTTAAGTATTGTTTGTTGGATTCCAAATTGATATTCACTAAGATTTTAATTATTTATACTTTCAGTTACTTATTGTCCCCTTAACGTATACGTTGAATAGAAAACATACAGTTTTTGAGTCACAAAAATTACAAAAAAAAAACGGACAGCTAGGGTTTGTTTTTCTTATAACGGTGGTGTCTCTCCTCTTCTTTTTACCTGCGAGCCGAAAAAGGAAAGCTTTTGATTTAGTTTTTCTTGTATTTCTTTTCCACTGATCTTAAATTTGTATCAATTCTCAATATTTATTTATGAATGCTTCTTTTATGGGATATAACTACTGTAATATCCTTCAATAAACTGGGATTTTAGAGTTAAAGACTTCAATTGCTTGGCAGTGTTTGAACCACAAACAAACTCTGGTTTGGAAGAAGAGGATTCAACTAATAGGGTTTATGTTTGTTCCTAATTTTAAAAAAATTCCGATTTCTGGTTTCTACGTTTTTGCAAGCGATTCGATTTGCCTCTAAATATATATTTATATATATGCACTGCTTGCCTCAGCCGCACTGCTTGCTTAAGCAGTGCGAATGGTCATCGAAAGCATCAGCAGCGACATCGCCAGTTCTAAAGCAGTGTATGCAAGCAGTCGAGTCGAGGCGCTGCTTGATGAGTACGGATAGGGTTTGTCTGTATGTTGGCGGAGGTGTTGGTTGGTACACGGATTGTTAAAGGAGCAGGCATTGGTACAGGTGTGGGTACACGCGTATATACAGGCGTAGGTACAGGTCAGGTCAGGTTAGGCCACAGAAGTTGGTATCGGCGTTGGTACAGGTATTGGTACGAGTGTAGGAAGAGGCGTTGTTACAGGTGTAGGTACAGGTATAAACGTAGGTACACGCGTAAGTACACGGTACAGATACAGGTGTGGGTACAAGCGTTGGTACAGGCGTAGGTTTTGGGGTAGGTATACGCATATTTACAGGCGTTGGTACAGACACAGGTACAAGTGCAGGCGTTGACATAGGCGTAGGTACATGTGTGGATATGGGTACAGGTACAGTTTTTGTGCGGCAGCAGTTTACAGTGTATTTTGTTTTTGTTTGTTGGATTTCATTTTGGTTGCATTTTAGGCATTCGATTCGGGAAATTTTTTATTTTTTTTGTTTTTTTTTTCGATTTTTTTTTGTTTTTTTTGTTTTTTTTTTCGATTTTTTTTTGTTTTTTTTGTTTTTTTTTTCGTATATATCACACAGCGTAAAAGAGAGAAAAAACAAAGAAAAGTAGTAGAAGAAAAAGGAAGAAAAGGAAACACACAAAAGAATATTTTTTGTTGGTTTTCTTTCTTGCTTGATTTGCGATTTAAATAGTTCAAGAGGCGACGACTTTGACATATGCCAAGACTCAAACATAATGTGAGTGAGTGTGTGTGTGTGTGTAAATATGTGTGGGTGTGTGTCTGTGTGTAAGTATTTAATTCGAGGTTAGTTGTTGGTACGAGTTTTTGTTTGCTGGGCACAGGCTGCGCTGCTTGCTCTTTGCTAGGCAGCTACTCTCAAAGTGTAACAGTTTGAAAGGCATTGTGTGAGGGGTACTTAGTTAGTTAGTTAGGCTATTAGTAGATTATGCTATGCAGACTATTATAGATTAATTAATGCACACACTACGATATCTGATTAGACATAGGTTAATAATTATTTAAATTAGGTATTAATTATAAATTATAAATTATAAATTATAATCATAGTAAATGTGAAACGCAATGCAATGAGAGAGTGAGAGAGAATACGTGAGAATGAGATAGCTGTACAGGTTGATTAATATAAGAGACACACACATACATACACATACACACACGCACATAAACAATTATACGATGATCGGCAAAACTGTCGATAGATTTAACGAACAAGTCAATCGAAATTTGTCTCTTCGGTAGACTAGTATCAATAGATGCAGGCGATAGTTGTACCGATAGTTTCACGAAAGTGAGTGCAAAGCATAAATGAATAATGAGAAGAACAATACAAGCAGATTAAATGAATGCACGTGAAAGAAAGAAAGTAAGAGCGAGAGAGCGCGAACTAGTAAAAGAGACAGAGCGATTGTCGACGGTTTAAACATAACAGGAAATAAATAGAAACAGTTGCAGATTACGATGGTTTTTTGTTTTAAAATGTTTTTTTTTTTCAGTATTTATTCATAATTGTTTATTTTCAAATTAAATTTAATGTTTAATGTTTAATAATGTTGTTGCTTAATACAAAATTTAACTAAAGAAACTGTCGCAGTAAATACAAAGGGAAAAATGTGGCATTAAAGTAAAAATCAAATTTATGAAGCAAACTAATGGGCAAAAAAGAATTTCAAGAGTTATTCTCAAGTATACATATAAATAAAATTATGTATATATATATTTATACATATATGTGTATTACAATTGTTTTCGTCTTTTTATATACTATTTTATATATATATATATATATATATATATATATATATTTAATTAGTTATTACAAATATTTATTGAAATTGTGATTAATGCACACACACAAAAATATAAAAAAATAATTCAACTAAATTATATAAAAAAAAATTTGGGATTTATTTTCGAGTTATGTTTATTTATTTTATAATTAAGTAAATGCTTATGAATTGTAGTTTCTTTATTAAAAAAAAATGTAAAATAAATGAAGTTCCCAGAAGGAAACATACACACACATACTACGAAAGAAAATATAACGGTACACAAATGAGCCAGGGAATGGGAAAGAAATTTGATTTTTGTGATATGTGTGTGTGTGTGATGATTGTGTGTGTGTGAGAAAGGGACAACACATGTGATTTGTGTCTGAGAGAGAAAGAGAGGGACAACACTTGTGCAAATGTTTACTTCTGCAATGCTTATCGAATGCATTTGCTTACTCCTTTACTTTGACTCAGTGTTGAGTACTAACAAAAAATGCAGTGTTGTAAAACGCTAGTTCAGAGCGAACTGGAACTAGTTTAAAATTCTCGGCTATATTTCCGATTTCTTGTTCTTGTTGTTGGAATGTAAACCGCTTATCAATGTGTGTGTGTAAAAATTTGAGGGGTATTTTTTGCGAGTCGGCGGAATACGTAATAAATAGTGGGCGTGGCACAGAAATTAGCATTAAAATTGGTTAGCTTGAACGTAAAGCATGCAACGAAAATTAATTTATTTTCTTCTTATTTTTATTTTTCGGTACAGCACAAGAAAAAAAATGTTCACAACAAAATGGAACGGAAAAAAGTTGATCAAACTGTTTGAGTACACAGTAAAAAATAACTGGGATACTTGTTGCACAATACGAGCTTAACAATTATATAGTATTATATATATAGAGCACACACACACATAAAACAAACGAACAATAAAAGTAAAAGAAAATAAGGAAAATAATTGTTTTCACTGAGTTAAGAAACAATAAAACAAAACGATGAAAAATCGGAATTTGGAAAAGCAAAATATAAGCACTACGAAAAAATGTATGCAAAGAAAAAAGAAGTTATTGTACTCGCTATTTGTATAACGCATATATATGATATATATTGAATACGTTAAATAGAGCGTTCAAAAATAGTTAAATATATATCGATTTATATAAACATATATATATCTACATATATATGTATATATAGATAGTATGCATGTATTTTAAAGAATTTGTGTAAGTAAGTTTTGCTGATCTTGTTTAAGGTTTACGCTATCGATAACGAGTGATCGATAATATGTTCGTTATCGATTTAAATTTAAGGCTAGGCTAGATTTTTGTGTTTGCGTTTTTTCGATAGATATTCAATTACACATAATGCAAATGGTTGATGATCAAGTTAGAGAGCGAAACGAATCGAATCGAAACGGAACAGAACGAATTGAAACACTTTCCTATTGATCGATTAATTCGATGCGTTTCGCTTTTAGACTAACATTGAGGTTAGGACACTAAATAGAGTAATGCTGATTGTTGTGGCCAGCGCAATGATTGTTGTTGTTGCTGTTGTTGTTGATGTTGTTGTTCTTGTTGCTGTTCTTGTTGTTGTGATTGTGAGTTGTTTGTGTAGCGAACCGACGCCGGAATTAAACCCGGCCGAATAGAGCAACGTGCCAAGATTGTTATTAGCTGAATCGGACTCACCTCTGGTCGTCTTCATAATGATCGATGCCGGCGAGGAATACCCAATTGCATTGTGGGCCTTCAGCTCGATCCGGTAGTACGTATTGCCGCTCAGGTCGACCATCTGGAACGATGTTGTTTCCATTACCTCGATCGTGTTGCAGCGATCCTCAAGCTCGTGCCAGGTGCCGGCCATCTTAACACCCTGTAAGTACAGAAATAATCTTATTATTTTGACATTCATTCAGAGATTGTGATACCCATCAAAAATGGGATGAGCTCAAAGGGAGTGACCATCTAGTCTTCTCTGATTTCCTACAGGCTAAGTGCCCGTTTATTAATCTAATTGATCTATCTGGGACTCTGTCTGCCCGTCTGTCTGTTAGTTCGTTAGTCTGCTTGTTTCCTTGTCTATTGGTCCATTCATTCATATGTTAGTCCGTCGGTCAGGCCATTAAATTATATGCCTGTCTGTCGGTCTATTTTGTCTGCATGTTTATATTAAGTTGGTTTCTTGCACTCACCGGACAGTATTTGATCTGGTAGCGATCGATGGGTTCACCATTGTCAGCCGGCACGCCCCAGCGGAGCTCGAAGTGATCCGAATAGGGAGAGACAACAACGGGTTCCTCTTTGTCATTTTGGACGGGGCTGTGCAGCGGTTTTGGTTCCTCGGGTGCCGAGCGACGCGGCGTCGACTGTGGCTGGTTGACACCCCAGTTGCCGAGTCCAACCTGATTCCGGGCAGCAAAGCGGAAGCTGTACGTGGTCTGTGGACGGAGACCCTCGACAATGTACGGCGAATCGGGTGACCAGCTGCGATTCAGAGCCGTCGACCAGTCCGGATTGAGAGCTTCCTTATACTGAACGCTGAAAGCCAATATGGGAAGACCTAATTCAGTAGGCGGGCCGCGTATATCAAAGGTGATTGTTGTTGCCGTCAGCTGGCGTGGCACAGCCGCTACGACGAAGTCCGGTACGCGGGCCTCCTTCAGCTGCATATCGTGCTCGGCGGTTCCATGGATATTGGTTGCGATGCACTTGTAGGCCGCATAGTATTGACGGGTGACCGGATGGACAATGAGATCGCTGCGTGGTCCTGTGCCCTCGATCTTCAGATTCGTATCGTACAGGTCCTTGATGTTGCGTCCATTCCAGCGCCACTCGATGGTCGCATTCGGTATGCCCATGGCCAAGCAGCTGAGATTCGCCTTGCGCTGTTCCCAGCTGAAGACAGGCGGCAGCTCCTTCATGTGCGAAAAGTCTGGGGGAAACTCGATGGCAATGTGTCCGGTCTTGTAGGCTGTGTCGCCCTTATTGGTGGCCAAGCACTGGTAGAGGCCGTCGTCTGTCCGCTGGGATCGGGCAATGCGCAGGGTGCCGGAGCTCTCGCCGCGCTCCTCATCGAAGGCCTGCTCCAGGGTGATCCGTTCATCGTCCATTTGGACACCGGGTGTGTACTGCTGCTCGGATCCCCAGCGACGGAAGGTGATGGCCGGTGCGGGACGTCCCTTGGCGCGGCAGGTAATGGCGATCTCCTTGCCACTAACGCCAGTCACGTTGTACAGCTCGTAGACGGAGGGACGGACGAGTACGTTCAATTTGGTCTTCTGGTCAACAACGCCAGCTCCGTTCCTCGCAATGCAAGTGTAGGTATCGTAATCCTCCTGGGTAACGGAGCTGATGGTCAACAGACCCGTCTGCGCATTAACCTTAAAGCGATCCGCCGTGGCCACATTCAATTGCACCGATTGCTTGATCCAGCTTATTA
This sequence comes from Drosophila pseudotalamancana, assembly GCA_037075185.1. Lineage (NCBI taxonomy): Eukaryota > Metazoa > Arthropoda > Insecta > Diptera > Drosophilidae > Drosophila > Drosophila pseudotalamancana. Next base: position 191,844 of record JBAMCK010000785.1, on the reverse strand, counting down.
CCGGAACCGGTTTGCCAATTGCCGTACAGTTGGCCGCAAACGGTTTTCCCTCCACAGCCTCCAGCACCTCGGGCAGATGGGTTATCACCGGTGCAATATAGACCTCGACTCGAATGTTACGCTCCAGCAGTTCACCCGTCTCAATCACAGCCGCTCGGCAAGTGTAGATCCCATCGTCCGATTCGGCCACCTGGCGAATGAGCAATCCATGTGTCTGCACCACGTGCTTGTCATCTGTGCGAATCTATACGAGAGGGAGAGAGAGAGTGATGGAGGGGGAGAGTGAGCGTTGACTTGTAAGAGAAGGTGTTGATTTAACTTACCGGATCGCCGTTGCGGAGCCAGTCAATAGTTGGATTGGGATCAGCTTTCACCTCGCACTTGACCACGTAATCGGTGCCCAGAATTGGGAATTGATTCTCTGGCGCATTCGTCCAGGTAATAGCCACTGCAAAGAGTACAAAAGGAGAAAAGAGTTGGGGTCAGAGATGGACTTTCCGAGTGGCTTAGTCAAATGTCAAACAAATTTCTCGACAAAGTTGTTGACACTGGTCGCTTACGTGGCGTATGTCCAAAATAATGTTAAACAAACTGTCGCGTTGAGATGAAAGCAAAGCCAAACAGCGAACGAAACGTAACGAAATGAAATCTTTGATATGTGCACGTATGTGTTAGTCGAGTTAGCCAAGTAACGAGGCATTGAACCAACCCAAAACATGACCCAGCCCAACGACTTGCCACAATCCAAGCCATGCTCTAAGGGTCACTAACGAGCCGGACAAGGACGATAAGGACGACAAGGACGACAAGGACGACAAGGACGAGGACATCGCCGAGGATGTCGACGAGGCAGTCGTCGAGGCATGCCAATAAATCTCTGTGGCAGCAACAGCAGCAGAAATTGCAAAAAATTGCTAACTGAAATTCCTAAATCAAATACTTGCGCACAATCCAAACACAAGCACAAGCGCAAGCACAAATACAAATACAAATACAAATACACATACAAATGGCCTGGACTGCCAGCAAATCGAAGCTGAGGGTCCAAAGTTGGGGCGCAAAGTAAAAAAAATATATATTTTACACAACCAACTGGTTTAACATCAACAGAAGCTGCAACGAAATGCAATCCAAGTCGACCCCACGTTCAGCTTCATCCAAATCCCCTCAGAAAGTGGGAGGGGGGGAAAGGAACTCAGGTGCAGTTTTATTGCCACAGTTCAGCGACTCCTTGCGATTCATTTGGCTTAATGATAGCTTTGTAAATTGCTTCACAAATTGCGTTTTTACTACAATTAGGGTTGGCAGTAACAAGGACTTACGGAAGCTTATGAAAAATGGTTTATGAATTTCCAAAACGGATTTAAATCTAAATTGAATTCAAATCATGAATTGCTGCTTGCTGTTTAAGCCTTTATTTGAGCCTCACAAATCGAGTTAAGCACAAGAAATATGTATATAAATCTAGCTTTGTTTTTCTTTACTACCTTATCTAGTCTTAAGGGGTTGGAAGAAAGGGAGAAGACTTAATTTTCAGCATGGGTCATGGGAATTGTTCCTTGCTGATCCTTAAACATATTCTCTGATACTTTCGCTAAACATTAAGCCTTTCCAGCTAATCCCAACAATGTCAACCGAGGCAATGTTTAAAGGAGTTGCTGCTGGCTGGCAAGATCTTCGGTAGGTTTTTATCTATTTGTAGGCATTAAAAACAGCCTAGAATGAATAGCTCAATATTTTTTTTCTTGGTACTTCGAGCTTTAACCGGTGGAAGCTACTAGTAGTAAGGATTAAGACCTTAGCTTGGGTGCCATCTATTTAAATTAAATGAGTCTTTTAATATATTCTCTGCATCTTCTCGATACTTATCTTCTCCTTCCTCCTGGAACATATTCTCTGCTTCTTCTATGTAATATTCCAAAAAGCTTTAACCCACTATAGACAGAGTCCTTACTAAGTAACTGACTTCCTTCCTTTACAACCTGATTAAAAATGCTTTAGGCTTATCATCAAATAATGGAAGTTGAATGCAAGTTAGTTCAATTTTTTATAAATACTATAAGTAGGGATTGTAATGAGCAATTTCAGTTACTTTCTGGTAAAAAGCAAACAAACAGATTTTCAACTCTGAAAGTAATCGAGAAAAAGGCGAAAGGGAAAAAAAGTGTTGCCTGCCTTTTGACTGCGGTTAAGCTGCAAATGCATTTGCGTGGCAGATGTTGAGCGAGCATAAAAAATGAAATGCCATTCAAAAAGGAGGAAGGAGGTAAGAATAAGGAGGCGGGTAGGGTGAGGAAGTGTGGGCGGTAGGTACAAAGTGGGCGTGTCGTTGATGGAGTGAAATGTTTCAGAAGGTTTGCTTTATTTCCTGTGCGGAAATTGTGCAGAGATCACTTTGCAGCACGCAGAGCAGAAAACCAGAAGGAAGAGGAAGAGCAGCTGGCTGACCCTAAGTGTGTGTGGGTTTGCGTGTGTTGGTGTGTGTGTGTGTGCAGCTCAAATATTTACAGTTTATTTATAAATCAGTGTAATAACAAGCCATCCATCTGTCTATCTATCCCAGCTGTCTGTTGACTGTCAAACAACAAGCAAACAAACGCGCAAACACACACATGCATGTATACATATATACATATACACATATATACATATATATATATTTATATGTATATGTATATATATATATATTTATTTATAGAGCGAAGGAGCAAAGTGCATTGAAAGGTCTTTGAAGCCAAATCCTGGTGTCCGGCCTTTTGGATTTTCTTACGGCCAAAGCCAAACGGAAAGTTGTGTTAAAAAGAAAACACATTTTCCCAGTTTCCAATTTTATTGGCAGTGTAAGGCGTTCAACTCATGTGTGTGTGCAACACATAAAATAAATAAAAGTTGCTGTCGAATTTTCTTTAGCTGAAGCTCCAGCCAAAAGCAAAACAAAATGCAGCGACTTTTTTATATTGTTGTTGTTGGTGTTGTTGTCTGCATTGTCGCTGCGTGTGAGATTTTGTTGTGCAAACACTTTTCGCTGACGTCTGACAAAACAACAAAAACATCAAAACAAACACACACACACATGCAGAAAGAGAGAGAGATAGAGAGAGAAAGAAGAAGATGAACTAGTTTACGATTTCATTATTAGTTTGAACAACGGCAGGGACAACGCCAAAGCCAATGGCCAAAAGGATACGAAAGGAAACACCGGGAAAAAAGGAGACAAAAAAAAAAAACAAAAATTGCAACAACAAAATTCGCAACTTATTGAAAAAGTTGGTGCAGCGCATAAAAACAACAAAAACACCAACGAAAAAAAAGTATTGAAAGCCAGTTATTAAAAATCGGAGCAGCAGCAATTGACCTTTTTTTATTTGCGGATAGTTTGATTCACAGGTTCACGAACCAGATCAATTAGGGTGGTCCCAAAAGCGGGGCCAAAGCAAACAATTGAGGCAACAAAAATTTGCGAAGGTACGCTGTAAATAGATTTATCTATTTATATAGATCTATGAATTAGATATAAAATATGTAGGTATGTATTCCGAACCTCTAATTTTTTGTATCTAATAATAAAAGTAAGTAAGAGTTATTTTATATTTCGCTTTAAGTACAATTGAAGTTAAGGAATCAGTTTTGAAAGCATTTAAAAAGTAATTTACTATCAGTGGAATAAATGGATATTCCTTTCCTATATAGCGAGTGGTCAATTGTAAAATAACTGTTTATCGGAATGAGCTGCTTGATCGATAAATAATATTCGATCTTCATTGGGAGTCACAGATTTAATCGATAAACACTGCTTGCTTGATATACTTTAGTTGCTATTCACTGCTTTCTTTATCATAAGGAAAGTAACTTATTTCATAGGTTTTTTTTTTGTTCGAGTGAACATTTTCATCCCACACTTTTCATCTACAATTTATTTTCCCTTCTTACAAAATATTTCCCTACTCAGCTCTCAATTAATTTAATTATCTTATAATTGGACTTGCCTGAAGTTCATTAAAATCAATATTTTGAACTGCTTTCAGTGTTCGGAGCAAACTCTTGAATATTTCAGCAGGAAAATCTAAGTTTGAGCCACGATTTATGAAGTGTTATTTAACCCAACATTTGACTCCAAATGAATGAAAGTAAGTGAAAATTTTGAGCACTTAAAATCCTTGAAATGGAAATCGGCTTAGGCGCTTATTTACTTATGTATTTAGTTATGGAAAAGTAATTTAAACATTTTCGATATTATAAATAAAGTGGAAGTGAAGTGGAATTCATTCAACAATTGGGTTTATTAAGAGGAACGATTTGGCACATTTGAATTGGCAGTTGAGAGCTTTAAATAATTGCTTGCATAATATGAGGGACGGCGCTTTAATGGACCAACAGAGCGTGCCACAAAATGTGAAGAGTGTGAGGGAAGGGGAAGGGGGAGGGGTGTGTGTGTGTGTGTTTTTGTGGAGCATGCAGCAGTGCAAAACTTGAGCGCAACATCGGAAGTTGCCATTGCAACGGAAGTTTGTTTGCAGCATATGCATTTATTAAAAGCATAAATATTGAAATATTAAGCTGTGAGTGGCACAAACAACAGCAGACACCGTTATGCCACGCTTGCTCTGTGTGTGGGAGTTGCTGGAGGAAGGAGAAAGTCCTGGGGGGGGGGAGGGGAGGGGGCGCTGCAGAGTTGAGTGTGTGTGTAAATAGTCAAACGCCATCTACAGCTGCAGCTCCTCGATGAAGAAGAAGTAAACACACTCGTAACAGTAATCTTTCTCCTCTTTCTGCACTCCTCCTTCTTTTCTACCCTTCTCCTCCACTATTCCACTCCTTCCCCTCTACTCATTGGCAACCTTTCCCTGCTTCCCAACTACTACTACACCTACTCCTTTTCTTCTACTTTTTTCCTTCCCACCTACTCTGCTCTTCAACTCCTGTTTTTCATTTACCTCTCTACCCCAGCTTCTCATCTACCCCCATCCCTATACTACTCATCTTCGCATTTGGCTGCTTCAGCAATTTGCACTTCTCTCCTTTGCCCCTCTCCTCCCTCTGCCACTCTCACTCTCACTCTCACTCTCTCCTTTGCCACTTATTTGCTTAGCTAAATGCAACTTTTGAGTTGTCAACATACAATGACAGCAGCACCCACACACTGCCACACACACACTGCCACACACACACTGCCACACACTCACGTTTTGGTCAACAGTGCGCGTGTGTGTGCAGCAACTTGCTACCGAGTTAAGTTTTGTGTGTAATTGCGAAATTTAACAGCACTGCAAAAAGTTGCAACTGATAAATCGTGAAGTCTGATCGTTGCATTTAAGATTAGTTCAAGTTTTTGGACAGCTTCTAAAAAGTTGAGCATGTTTGTTCGCCTTGCTTCAGACAGCCTAAGCAGCATAATAAACATTAACCAACACTGGCAGAGCGTGCAATGTGTGCCGTATGCTCTCGTATTTGGCAAACAGTTAACCAACACTTAAGTCATAAACTAGAACTTCGTAGAATCAATAAGGAAATAAGGAAATGTTGTTAGCCAACACTTCCGACCTTAGCCCACATTAAACAAGTAAAATGCTTAAACTATGCAAAGACTGAAGTCCTTTAAAGTAGTTTGTATCACCAGCCGGCAGTCCGGCCTTAACTGTGAACTGTTTGGCATTGTTCAACACTGGCTATTGTCTTATTTTGACTCCTCGCTGCTTCGACCCGGGCCAAAAGTGCAAACAATAAACAAACCAACAACCGGACTGAGACTTGCATCTGGAAATCGTAACCGTGCGGTGTCCGAATAGTGCAACTGCATCATGGTTAACAACACTGGTCGGACGGCTAGCTGGTTAGCGACCAGGCCCTTTTAGGGTGGCACAAATTCTTGCGTAGCAAAATATTTGATTTCATTTCAAACGCAACGGATATACGAGTTTGTAGGTCTCGTTGCTGGACGAACGTAACGCCCAGCTTCTGGAAACTCTGGCTGCTGAATTCCTTACGAGCGAGACGGCGAGTGTGTGTGTGTGTGTGTGTGTGCAAGAGACAGAGTGGTAGCTGTTGGTGTTCTGTTTGAACAATTGATGTGAGCGAGTGTTGTCGATGCATTGAAGGAGAGGTCGAGGGAAATTCTAAAGGGCAGAAAGACGTACTGCAAAAGCAGGCGGTAAGGGTATAGTTGCTCGTGTGCACTTTAAATTGTTTAGAAAAATCAATTTCGTCAAAGTTTGTTTATTTATTTATTTTTTTTTTTAAAGTGCTGAAAGCGAAGCCGGCGACACTTATACGGACTTTTCTAAAGCTTCGCTTCACCAAAGTTAACGAGCCAGCAAAATGTGTGTGTGTGACACTTGTTGTGTCAACGTATTGATTGTTGCTGTTGTTGGACTTTGTTTGGACTCTTTATCCATTTTGTAGTTCTTTTGTGTTCACACAATGCATCAATAAAATGAAATGAAATTCAACTAAATTCAACGTGTAATTTAGCTTAGCTGCTGCACACACAACTGTACTCCACGAGTGCATTACAAAAAGCTCTTTGCTTCGACATACAAATATTTATATACATATATATATTAAATTGTTTTGTCAAGCATGTTGTGTAAATACTTTGTCAAATGTTAGACACATTCACATTCCGTTCGGAATGTTTGTAAGAAAGAAAAACTTAAATTTTGTTCAGATATTCCATTAAAAATGTATTTAGAACATATTTCCATATTTTTTCTAGCTTTTCTGTTTGTCAATTACGTGTCAGTTGCTTTTGTTGCATTTGCGAGAATTCGAGTTAATAAATTCCATTAAACATTCATACTCTAAAACGCCTGGCAACATTCGAATGTTGTCGACATCTTTTAGTTGGTAAAATGTGGTTTTTAATTGAATGAAAAGGTATTTCAAATTTTAATTGCGTTCGTATTTGTTCAAATTTGGACTTTGAACATCATAGATAAAGTGGACGAGTAGGGGGCCAGCTAGAGGAGAAGGTCCATCATTTTATCTATCTAGCTATAATTCAGTTATCATTCATCTATCATTCAGTTATCAGTTATCTATTATTCACTTATCATTTATATTTCATTCAGTTGCAACTTATCTTTTATTCAGGTATTCATCATTCTTTGATCAGTAAACTCTGATTCATTTATCATTAAACTACCATTCATTGATTATTCCGCATTAGCTATAGTTCATTAAAAATAATCTTCATACACTTAGAAAGAGTTACACATTATAATTCTTTTACATTCCATTCAATTCCATTTCATACTTAGTCTATGCTATTCCGTTCTGAGCTATTTTATTCCATTTCATTCAATTTCATGTTAAATTATTTCTTTCCATTTTATTTTTTTTTGATTTGATTTCATTTAATTTCATTCCATTCCATTCCATTCCATTCCATTTCATATATATAATTTTTTATATTTTATTGCGTTCTACTACTTTCCATTCCAACCCATTTCATTTTATTCCATTCCATTTCATTTCATTTCCTGTTATTCCATTCCCCGTTGAAATGTATGTTCCTTTCCACATTCAAAATCAATATATGTGAATATGAATGATCATAATTACAGCAGAAAATGATTATGGAACATAATTAATTAATAACAGTAGGATTATATTACGAGAGAGAAAGAGTGAGTCTTTTACTTTCTCGACTGGCTTCAATTTGCTGAGTGGTTCGGAATGTGGAATTTCACTATTTGTAAAAAAAAACCAAAGATATAAAAGTAAAGCTACTTACCGTAAGTTTTGATCGTAACACTCGTCTGAAGTATTTCGGTATTAGCATACGAAGCGGTGCAATAATAAATGCCACCCATTTCGCTCGTGAGGGAGGTTATCATCAAGCCCAAACTGTCGCCGGGCAGCGTTTCCGTATACATTGGCGGATGGACTCGACCGGTTCTACATGAGCGAGGAGCGAGCGAGATGGAGTATAAGCGAGAGAGAGAGAGGAAGAGAGATGAAAGAGATTGTTTGGTTATTTTAGTCGAGCATAATATGAAAGTTGTTTTTGTTGTTGTTGTTGTTGTTTATAATGTTTATGCTTAAAATAATTGTTATGAGTCGTTGTTAGTAAATTGCTTTTGTTGTTGCTGTTGTTGTTGCAGCTGTTTTTTTCCTTTAGCACTTTTCGCGCTTCTTTTCTCATTTGCATGCCACGCATTCCATTTCCCACTCCGTTCTGCTCTGTTCCACTCCCCATTTTCTTCTCCCATAACAATTACAGAAAATTAAAAGAAAATTGCGTTTCGTTGCCCCCCTTTTTTATCCCTATTTTTTTTTTTTTTGTTTTGTCTGTGTTAAAGCAACAGTTATCTTTTTGAAGTCTTGCCTTAAAATTGGGAACAAGTTTCGTCTGTATATATTTGTAAATAAATAATTGTTCAGATCCTTTTCTTTGAGCTCTTTGGTCAGTGTTGCCAACTTATGTTTTTGCCTTCAATAAGTTTATAAATTAATAAATAAATAGTAAATGAAATGGTGCAATAGTATTTCAACTATCCATTCCACTATTTTATTCCACCCATTTAATTTTAGTTTCAGCCTTTGACAATCCTAACGATTCTTCTATTCCACTATTCCACTTTTTACTTACTATTATTAATTTAAAAAAATAATATTTTTAAGCATCAACTATAATTTTTCCACTGTTGCGATCTAACTTTCAAATCTTATCAGCCTTCGACAATCCCAACTATTCCAGTAATTTATCTACAGCCCTTCTTCACCTCTATTTAACTTCTTCTTTTCGACAAATGAATTTATTTTCAGAGTTGTCAACTTTTGTGCAGTTCAACGCTAAACAAAAACTAACGTGCAATTAAGAGCAGATCTTAATTTGATTTGCGGCATGCAGAAAGTGCGACAACTCTGCACTTTAGAACTAAATGAATTAACGGCATAAACCAAATTTTGAGGCCGCCAAAAACTTGTCGAAAATTCAAGCATTTCATATCGAAATAATTTGCAATTAGCTGCTGCCGGTTGCCAGTTGCCAGTTGGCAGTTGGCAGTTGGCAGTTGGCAGTTGGCAGTTGGAAGTTGCCTGGCAACCCTGGCCAAATAATAGATTCGCATGTGCGACAAACAATTTTGCACACGCGCAGGCGTTGCGCATTAAAAACTTTTCGCCGGCTCCTGCGCCATTTGCTTTGTTTGCCAATTGGCATTTGGCATGGAATCGCGTCTGCTCCGCAAAATGGGGTCGTGGAAAGAGGGAGGGGGTGTGGGGGCAGGGTGAAGAGACAGGCAACCCCCTTCATGGGTAAAAATTGCCGAAAAACTACGCAAAATAGTCATACATAACCATTGCCGAGTGTCGAAAGTGGAGAAAGGGGAAGAGAAGGTGGGGGAAGGGGAAAGGAGTAGGAGCTACAAGGCACGTACTAATTAATTAAAAAACTTTTGTTGCCCAAAACTAAATATGCATAGCGGTTATTATTATGGCTTCACTTTGTAAGCCTAGCCGAGCCACATAAAACTCTTTTCGAAACCGAAACAAAAAAAAAAATAAAATAAAATAATAATAAAAGCATAAAACAGACTGAACAACTTTGGAGCCAAACGTAAATGAACCATTTTTGGCAATGGCAAAAGTTTTACAAACGGAACCAGTTACTAACTGGTTCGCTGCGCTTGGTAGCGAATGCTGGAGAGTAGCAAGTGGAGCGAGTAGCGAATCACCCAAACTTATGCCATGATTAAAGAGTAGCGACTTACGATGAACGAGTTAAGAGCGATGAATAGCGAGTGGCAAGTGGAGAGCAGCGAGTGGAGAGTAACCGTTATGTATCTGAGCTGAATCAATTACAAGCCGACGTCAGAGAGTGGCAAAGCCTAGCGAGTAGCGAGTGATGTATATAGAGCAGAGAGGAGTGGGATGCGAGTCATGTGGAGTGCTAATGTTAAGAGTAGAGAGTAACGAGTAGCGAGTAGCGAGTAGTGAGTTGAGAGTACCGACTAGGGAGTAACGAGTAACGAGAAGCGATATAGGAGAGAAGAGAAATTAGTCAAACTTCATATATATGTCGTAAGTACGTGTTTTAATTAAAAAAGTTCTTTAAATAGGGCACCATACGAATAACGAGTAACGAGTAGCTTGTGGTATGCAAAGAGCAACGAGTGTTTCAAACTGAAAGCTAGCTATGAGATACTTCCTTTAAACAAATACATGTGTAACTAAACCGAAAGGTATTGCTAATACGGTAATCAACGGTAAGGAAAATGGCAATTGCAAAATTTTCAATTCACAATCCATTTATTTGATTAGGTCAAAAAGTTTAACTGCTCAGAAACCAAACGAAAAGGTGAAAATCTGGCAAAGCTCTTGCAAACAAGTTTCAAATCAAAGAATTTCATTTAAATAAGTTAACCTGTGCGAAAACTATTTTTTAGCTAGTTTTCATATAAAAGTTTTTGGCTAGTTTCTAGCTTTTTTTTGTTTTTTGTTTTTTTGTTTTATAAACTATTAATAAAAAATTTTCAAAAAATATGCGAGTCTTTACTTTGCTTTGAGATGCTTGAAAAAACTTTTATGCAAAAACTTGACTGAAGCTCAACTCAACTGTAATGTTTATGTGTGAGTGTGTGTGTGTGTGTGTGTGTGTGTTATTGGAATCGTGAGATTGAGCGCATGCTACGTTCGATTTGCGATTCGCAATTGTTGCCAGCAAAAAATGCAAAAAACTACGCGCTGGATGTTTGCCTGAGACACACACACACACACATATGTATATATATATATATATATAAATATATATATATTTCACTATCACACGCACATATGCATATGAGACACACATCACACACATATAAACAATTCGTAGCAGCGGCCAAAAATTATGCTAACACAAGTCTTCAACGACAATGGAAAATAGAAATAAAATTTATTTTTTTTACGCTTTTTTATTTTTTATTGCAGCAAAGAAAAATGGAAAGAAAATAAGAAAAAGCGTTGGGAAAAAAATGAAAGAACGAAAATGGCAACCGCAACGCACAGCGGAAGAAATTTTGCTGCATATTTGCGTTGGATTTTTAATATTGCGCCAAACGGAGCCCAAACAGAGGGAAAAGTGGAGCAAAACGGGGTGGAACTGAGGAGAGTTGCCCGGAGGGGAGGAGGTGGGGGCAAAAGACAAACAAACATGGGGGAAAAACAGTTACGCATACGTAAAAATCCAAATTTTTGATTGTCTCCCGAGGAATCGAAGTGGAGACTAAAGAGAGAAAGAGAGACAGAGAGAGGGGGGGCGGGGGGCGGTCTTCCAACGTAGGGACTTGAATGTGGCAGCCGCCATTTTGGCGCCTGGGGGCAGGCCACGACATTTTTTTTATTGCATTTCTTTTGGCTAAGATGCGAATAAAGATGTCGTTATTTGTTGTTCGTTCCATTCAAACTCTTCCTCTTTCTATTTGCTCTTCTTGCTGTTGTTTGGGTTGCGGTAGTTAAAAAGGCAGAATGAGAGTGGAAGGGGGCGGGGCGGGAGGTCTAAGGACATGCCAGCCAAGTTGCTAAGACGCTTAAAGCCGTGTCCCAGTCAAGTGCAGCAAAGTGGTCAAAAAGACGTCTTGGCCAAAATGCTTCAGCCAACAAAAGCTATCAAAAAAACACGCAATTAAGATGACTCACAGAATATAAACGAAGATTGTGTGAGAGGGGTGGGGGAAGAGGGAGGTGGATTGAGAGACAGTAATTATGAACGGAGATCAAAAAGTTCAGCAGTGAAGAATTGGCTTAAAATGGGAATTGATTTATATATTTAGGGTATATATTAGAATATAATGCATAGAGTATAATTATATAGGGTATACAGTGTATGAATTAAGAGTGTAGAGTATAATAGAGAATAGGGTAAAAAGTAAGGAAGTAAGGAAGTAGAGTGTATTAACAAGGAGTACATGGGAAGTATAAGAGTATATGTTGAAAGTGTCAGGGAATTGAGTATAGGTATATTAAAACATTTAAGAATACAAAACAATAAAGATTGAGGTACAGATAAAGTAAATGAGGCAAGAGAGTACCTAAGTAGAGGTCTATCTAGCATAGATGGAATAGATTATATAACTGATCAAGATAACCTATAATATAAGTAGTATATAAACTATAGATATACATATATATATAGATATAGATATATATATAGATCGTGCACATGTAGTATAGAAAATAGATAAATCGCTGATATCAAACAGATCACAAAGGGAGAGAAAAAAACCGCTTTATCAGGTTAGTTTTTGTACTCACTGTAGGTCAGTTACTACTTTGTGATACCCTGTTAAATATGAAACGAGCATATTTAAGGCCAGAAGGGGGCGCAGATTCAAAGCAGAAATCAAAAGGGCAAATGGCGGAATAAGCAAGTTAGGAGCCGCAGAGCAATAGCCAACTTAATCGCTTTAATTAACTCGAGCTGCAGCCTAACGGACAAGCGGCTAAGCGGGCAAACGGGTAAACGGGCAAACGGGTAAGCGGGCAAACGGGTAAGTGAGTAAGTGAGTTAACAGCCACGGTCACAGCTGAAAAACTAACATTGTGAGTCCTCGAACTTGGTCAGCGCGAAAGTGCGGGAGAAGTGAATTGGAGAGGGGGTGGCAGTGGGAGAGGGAGCGCAGAAGGGGTGCGGGTGGGGGGTGGGAACTGGTTGTTCAGGGTGTTACGGTTTTGGCTTTTGGGCTGTTGTGTTTTTGGGCTCGTGCCCAGTTTGGCAGCTTAATTACATTTTGCGCCTGCAAGTATGCAACGCGTTGCCAGCCTGTCGAAAACTTCATTTCGAATCAACCTCAGCCTCACCCCCACCCCTCTCCTCACCAGCTCCTCCTCATCCTCTTCCTCTTCCCCCTCACATTGCGTATTGTGTGGGCGTGACATATGCCACGCCCCACAGCGCAAGCACAAAGCAATTCGCGCGATTCGCCGAGGCTGGGCTTAGGGGGTTGCCCCATTGGCCGGCGTTGCCAGAGTGCGTTGCATTCTGTTCCGTTCTGTTACAGATTTTGGCTGGCCAAATTCAATATGAGCGTCCGGGGCAGTGCGTAAGGCTAAAATGCGGCAATTCCCGCGATTCCAGACCAAAATTGAAAAGTTGCCAAGCTCAATAACAACTGAGAGTGTGTGTGTGTGTGTGTGTGTGTGTCTGCATGTATGCGTGTGTTTATTTATCGGTCAGACCGAGGTCAAAACTTGTTCACCATATAAACGAACAAATGCGAATGTTGCGGCACAATTCTCACAGCTTTTACACTCAGCGAAAATGTGGTTGGGTTTGTGCTTTGTTTTCTTTATTGGGTTTCGCAGAGTTATGGGTTTACGAACCAGTTCTTATCTTGTATGCAAATGGATACACTATCAATCTATCGATTTTTCGTTCAAGAAGAACATTCACTTAACTGGATCGGAACCAGTTACGATCTGTTACAGCATTTACAATAGTCTCTATCTATCTAATAAAGCTGGTTTAATTGAACCAGTCATTAAAATGAACTACTGCACTCATTAACTAGTTCTTTTATAAGGATAATCTGAATTATCTTATAAATAAGAGCTAGTTCGATTGAACGATTGAAGTTACGTCTTTCTAGAGCGATCGATTTTATTAGTCATAAACATGTTTAACTTTACATGAACTACATCTGACCCTAACAAACCCAATAAGTGGCAATTACGAATTATTCATTAGGAACTGAATGGTATGTGCGTGGACTGTTGATTCAATGAGCTACTGAATGGGCGATATACGTAGTTCAAAATCAAAATCGCATTGCCAAATCTATTATTTAAAATATTCAAGAGGTTTTTATGCACTTATCTATTTGATCAAATTGAAAGTGCGGTAAGGAAATCTAGGCCCGAAATTCAGGTTAATTGGCAACAAGAGAGAAACATAATGATAGAGAGAGGAGGAGAGTGAGACAGGTAATAACACTTTAGTGGGTCACTGTGAGACGATTCACTGACAGCTGCTTCCAGATGTCCTCTCGACCAAGCATTTTTTTTCGTATGCCACGCCCCGCCCTCCCCTCTGCATCACGTGCCAGCCCCCTTTTGCACCTCGGTTCCGGCTCTGGGCAAATTAATTAACACGATTTCCGTTTTCGACCAGGCCGGGTTCTCGAACCGGTCCGCAAAATTGTCTAATTTTAATTCAAGCAATTGGGAAATCTTTTGCATTCAAATGATTTTTTTCTGCTTTTTTTTGCCAACATTTTTTCTTTATTTTCTTTTATGATTTTTGCACTGATTGCAAAAATTTCTTTTTTCGCATAAAAATCAGTGGGGAAAAGTTTGGGAAGCATCTTTTTTAATCAAAATTTTTTGCATTTTGGCCGCTTTAATTGCTTTAAATAGAGAAAAGAGAAGTGAACCGATCTGGCAGCACGGAGAACATTAGGTTGGCTGCGGTAGAGAACTAGAAGTTGGCAGCACTTGAGCATTAAGTTAAGCTGCGTTAAGTTGTCTGCGCCTTAACAATTCCCCTGACTCCATATTTCATGAGCTGCGTTAAGTTGGCTGCGCCAAGCGATTCCCTGAGTAGGTTAGCTTGAGTGCACGAGTACTACATTTACCGTTTTGTTAGCTCGTTAAGTTGGCCGCTTAACTGTGTCAGCCGCATCTTTAAGTTTGCCGCACCCAAGCGTTCGTTTTGTATGTTAAGTTCGCTGCCTTTTCGCATTAAGTTGGCTGCGCTTCACATTCAGCAGCTCAAGTGCGTTAAGTTGGCTGCAACTCGACTTATCATCAAGGATATGCGAGAATTATATTTTTCATGCGTACAACTAACTTTTTATGGGAGTTGGTTAGTAGACAACAACTAATAGAGTTTATTGATACGGATTATACGAATTACGGTTTATAAAATGTGGCATGAGTAGCGGCGGCAATTAGTTTATGTTGCATGAGTTTTTGATGTTTTGGATGTGGATGCTACGTTACGAGCCTAGGCATGTAGGCAAGGGCTCGACCAATTCAATTGTTAACAACAAATACACAAAAACATAAACAAATAAAAAAGAAAGAAAGAGAAAACATGCCGGCAAACAAAACAACAGAGCGAGAGGGAAAACAAAGGAGCTGCTGGGCACGTGCTCGTTAAATATACGGATACGAGGTATACGAAATATGCGAATTGTTGTTGCTGTTAATTCAACTCTTTTAGATGTTGCTTTTTGCTTATTGTTGTTGTTGTTGTCGGCACTTACAGATTCTTTTTATTGCCCTTGGAATCGTAGAGTGGATCATAATTGCTCCTATAGAAGAATAACAGGTGTGTTGGAGGTGTGTGTGTGTGTGTATTGCAGGTGTGTACATATTATGGAGAATAATTAACACACACACACACACACACACACACATATACATATATATAGAGGGTGTTAACAGTAATCGGACACTTACGGCTTTGGAGAAATCGTATTATTCAAATTGTCCTTCCATTGGAGATCGGTAACCAGGCCCTGATCCGGTACGGTTGGACGACAAGTCAAAATTAGGGGTTTACCCACGGGTTTACGTTGTACTTCCTGTTTTGGATAGATCTCCAGCTTGGGCTCCTGCTGAGCGCTGCTTAACTCTGCAAAATTGAAGAGGAAGAGGTGGATTAGTTATTGTTTTTTAATTTTATATAGAAATTTTCATAAAAAAGGTTTAAAAATATATCTTAGTAAAAAAAACCTTAGTTTCAGCTCTGGTTATTTAAAAAGAATTTTTCAAGGCAATGCATTTTCATTTATATTTAAAAGGATTAACAATTAGTATAACCTACAATTTTATTAAATACTATTGCTTTTGTATTCTCTAGACTATACAGATCTACAGCACGTAGTTAAGATATATGTATGTAATTTGTACAAAATCGTAGCACACTTTTCACTCCGTTCGAAGGAAAATTCTTTCAGAGTAGCATCAAAAAAATTATATTTCAGTTTTAAATTTATAATTTGCTCTTGTACGCACGTGCGTATGTGTGTGTGTGTGTGGGCAAGTAATTCAAATTGAAATTAATTTTAATTGCCGTTATGCCCCACGGCTGGGCGTGGCCAACGCCCCTTCCCCCTGCCCACCACCATTCGACATCCAAATAGACAATGAGCAAGTTTTATTTTTCCATTTATTTCTGTTTTCTTTTTTTTTTATTTTAATTCTTTGCAATGGGGATATTTGGCTGCCCTTTTAGTTTGCTTCTGTGTTTGTAAATTATTAATTAAAGCAGTCGTTGCTAGAATTAAATGTAATTTTCATAAATATTTTATACAAATTTATTGCAAAACTTTTATTATGAGAAAAAAAAAGTTTGCATCCAATTTCAGCAATAAACATAATTAATCAAAGCTCGACCGATTTTTACCTTTAAAAAGTGCTTGTTTATATTTTTTTTTTCTCTACCTTTTTTGTTGTTTATCAAACACATCAATTTTTAATTGTATTCCATTGCGGTTGCAATTCCCAAAGGGTTTACGAAAAAAATTTTGCTTTACTATATGCAATCGGTTGCAATTTGCTTTGGCTTGGCTTTGGGCTATATATATTTTAATTTTGTTGGCTACAGATTTTTATTTCACTTATATTATAATTCCTGAGTCTTTCGGATATTGCAGTTCCGAAACAAGGAAAATTGCCATTAGTTAGAAACTTTTTTCGTTTGTTTACCCTATTTCAAGTTCTAAACGTTTATTTTGCAGTGGCAGCTCGCTTAAGCTATACGTGGCTCTCTTTGTGGCATGCAACAAAAAAAGCAATTGCTTATTGTTCATTAGCTGGGGGCTAATTGCGGTCAATTAAACGCTGGGGCTTCAATTTTTAGCGCGGATCAAGCAAAAGTTCAAGTTGAAGAAGCTTGAAGTTCACCAACTTTAAAGCGACAACTTTTTTGCAGCTGTCGTTGTTGTTATTGTTGTTGTTGTTGTTGTCATTTTCATTATCATTTTCATTTTCATTTTCATTTTCATGAGCATTACAATTAAATGTCTTGGCTATTTGTTTGACACTTTATTGGAGCCCATGCCCCAGCTTCTACCATCCTCCAGCTAAAGTCGAGAAGCTGTCTTTGTTCTCCACTGTAAGGGAGCTTCGAACGAGGGTAGGGAGGGGGAGGGAGGGGAAGTGTTTGGGGTTGGGGGTGGTTGTTGTTGGGGCTTAAGGTACAGCCTGCGGTTAATGTGCGGCACTTAAGAGCGAAATTTATGTACAACGGTCAGTGGCAAAAGGGGTGTGAGGTAGAAGAAGAGAAGAGTAAAGGGAAAGGGGAGAGTGTAGGGATAGGGAAAGGGGTTGAGTGGACGGCTGCCCAGCTGGCGGCTAAGCAGCGGCTGATGTGGCACACGCCACATTTATCTTACAACTTTATAGCTATCCCCCACACTCTCCCCCACCCTCTCTTATTCCGTGTCCCGCTCACTCCTTCAGCAATTGCATCAGTTGTGGCTTCCAATTGTGAATCATTTGGAGGAAGGCAGCGCGCAAAACGAAAACATGTTAAAGATTTTCACTGCACACTCGAGTGCATTATTCATTTAATGTAAATGAGTGCACACATACACACACACACACACACACACATGCAGATATTCCTGTTGCTTCTTATTTGAATACCCTTTGCATAGGGCATTAAAATTCGACCCAGTTTAAGGGCAGCCAAAGAAAACTCACCTTTTGTTATTCATCAAAGTTGTGAACTTTGCATTTCATATGAATAAATATTTACTCTCTTTTTGATAACGTTTTGTTAAAAATTATATCCTCAAGCTTTTTATATTACTATTTTTTACTTTAGTAAAAGCCGAATTTTATTATCTACATATAAATCATAATTAATTCTTTATAGATAGAAATTTGTTTTTATAGCAAAAGTTCAGTTTTATTTCAAAATGTATTTTCTTTGTATTTACCAAGTGTTGTTTCTTTGCTTTGTTGTTTCTGCTGGGCAGCATAAATTCATAAATAAATAAATAAATAAATAAATAAATTGTGGTCTTTGGCATTAAACTGAGAGCCGAAAATGGCAAAAAGCAGCGTCAAGTGGCGCCAAAAATTAAATATGTGAAATTTATATGCAGTGCGCCTCCTTTTCCATGCAATTAATGCAAGCTGCAAGCACCAGCAGCAACAGCAATAAAAAGAACATGGGGGAGGGGGATGTAGAGCACAACTCTTGAATACCCTATAATAAGTCACTGCGTCATGGAAAGAGAGTCAAGGGAAGTCTTTGAGGGAGTCAAAAGAGAGAGAAAGAGAGAAAGAGAGAAAGAGAGAAAGAGAGAAAGAGAGAGAGAGAGAGAGAGAGAGAGAGAGAGGGAGAAGTATACGAGATGGCGAAGAGATAGTGGGAGAGAGAGTGAAACACAGAAAACAGGAAAGAAGGGCATACATAATAATAATACAAGAAGAGATAAAGAATGAGTATGGGAAAGAGCGGAGAGTAGAGGAGCGCGTGGGTGAAAATGAGATAGTGAACCGCTATGACAACTGCAGGGTGGGTGGTGCTTAGCAGTTGGTTAACGGTGCTTGTGGCTTAAGAGGGTCGGCGGTCACTTGAGCTGCCACTCAGCTAATATGCCCTGCGGCCGTGAAGTGCCAAAGTAGGCGACTCGCCAGCTCCACCGGGCGAATGCTTAATTTTATATATTTTATTTTAAATGCATGCAGCATAAATAAAGAGCAAAAAAGTGTGTGTGTGTGTGTGTTGTGGGCGGTTTTCCGGCGCCGCATAAATAAACAAGCGGTTAAGAATTATCGCGTGCTGGCGCCGGCGATATGGCAACGCTGCCAGCACAAAAGACAGACAGAGTGCGTAAAAAGGGAAAGAGAGAGAGAGAGAGAGAGAGAGAGAGAGAGAGAGAGAGAGAGAGAGAGAGAGAGAGAGAGACAGAGAGGTAGAAACAAAAGCCATATGGCACTTCCTTCACTTCCTTTTTGCCATTAAAATATTTTTTTTTGCGCTGCACAATTAAAAATTGCGCAAAGTGAAATAAAATATCAAAAATAAGTATAAATTGTAAAGGGTCAGTGTGCAAATTAACACACACAGACACTCTTACACACACACACACACACACACTCTCATGTCTTTAAGTTTTCAAGTGACGTTTTTCCTTCTGATTTTATTTCCATAATTTTTGTATTCGTGCCAAAAGTTAAAATTAATATTTTTGTTTGCGCTCAAAAAGTTTTGCGCAGCGCACCACCGAAAATTGTTGATTTATGTCCAACCGCCAGCTGCCACACCCACTGGCCACGCCCCCTGGCTAAAGAATCCGCCTACGCCACTGCCTCCGCGTGCAACAAAAGTTAGTTTTGAATTATGGCACTAAAATGTTAACCAAAAGAACTAAAAAAACACAAAAAAATGCGTAAAAAGCAAAAATATTGTGCAGCCATATTGAACAGTCCGGCAACGCCGAAGCACCACTGAACCACCCTCAAGCCAAGCTCAAGACGTGCTCAAGTACCTTCCACGCCCCTTATCTAACGAGCCTTATCTAATGAGGGGCGGCCTTTAGATTAAACCACTTGAAAGTGTTGCCAGATCAAAAGGCTGTCGGCGTTGCCTTACTAGCAGTCAAGAGCTGATCTATCGAAAAAGAAACACTCTTATATGGCTGTTGCTTAGATGGTGTTTGTTGGCTGGTTTGTGTCGCGGCTTAAACAGCTGTGCTGTAGCTTAGTGCTGCCAGACTGTCAACGAAGTGACGATCCGTTACTATCTAACATAAAAAAAGAGAAAGTATTCCTTAGCTCTAGTCTGGAGTGTAGTAGCGAAAAAATTGTTTTTTGGCTAATATTGTAAGTGTTGTTCACGTATGTCTGTAAAATGTAATGTTTAACAGCGTTGCCACACTATAAACCAAATGCCAATCTAGAAGTATTGAAAAAAAGAAAGAAATGCCTCATTATCTATAGCTTGGAGAGTGGTTCAGATGGTTTGGTTGTCAGTTCTAAAATCTACCAGCGTTGCCACACTGTCAACCAATTGTCGAATTGTCACAAAGAGAAGCATTTTCACAAAGCTGTTGCTG
The DNA here is from genome assembly GCA_037075185.1 of Drosophila pseudotalamancana. Classification (NCBI taxonomy): domain Eukaryota; kingdom Metazoa; phylum Arthropoda; class Insecta; order Diptera; family Drosophilidae; genus Drosophila; species Drosophila pseudotalamancana. The sequence continues at coordinate 171,844 of JBAMCK010000785.1, read as the reverse complement.
CAAGTGTGCTTGCTGGGTGGTTTGGGTGGTTTTCAAAATTGCGATGGTTGCTTCCCCCCAAGCATATTCGCAATAAACATTTTGAGGCGCCGTCAAGTATGTTGGAGGAACATGTTTGGCATATTTGATGGCATACTTTGAGGCATTCATGCGTGTCCCATACGAAAATCTGAGGCAACTGTGGATAGGGTTGGGGGCTGGCTGCTCAGGTGGTGGTGCACAGGTGGGGCACATTTTGCCGTTTTGTTGTTTGCCAGTCACATGTGCAATGCAATCTGCTCGAAAAATTCAAGTTTTATTTGCACTCGTTAGACATGAAAGTCGCCTTTTTGTATTCAAACATGTTGCATGCTTCAACGCGACGACACGCCCCGTGGCACGCCTCCCTCTCCCCTCCCACCATCTCCTTTCTCCAAGCTGTGGAATGTGGAACGCAGCCGCCTCAAGTGGTCCATGTCGCGTTTTTCAGCCATTTGTCTGTCTGCCGCATGCCCTTTGAATTCACAAATATGCCACAAACATGCACAGTCACACATGCATTCACATACACATGCACACACACATACACCAATACACCCATAACAGTCAGCAGTAGCTGCGAGCAACGCGCTTATGCAGCGACATTTGCCATTGACAGTTTTGCATACTCTGTAACTATTAAGCGCTTTGAAAGGGTATGATGTGCTTTCGACTTTCTTTGCAACAGGCAGCTAGAAACCGTTAATTGTCTACCGAGCCAACATTTTTTAGAAATTGTCATTCAGTTTTTTGTATGTTAAGGACTTCCAGAAAATGTAATATATGGCTTTTCTAGTAGTCGAACTAACTATATTCGAAATTATTACAACTAAAGGAGAGTAAAAATAAAAACAAACAAAAAACAATTTCTCACTTGGAAAAAGTGGTACAGGGCATGTTTTGAGTCGAGCACTCCTCACGCTTTGTTTTTTATACAATTTGACTTGAAAATTTCATGAGCATTGCCTCCAGGTCTGGTTTCTAGTAATGGAAGCTGGCGGAATGGGGTTTTGGATGGGGCTACGGCTACGGGTGGTGCAGTCGAGAATTGTCCATTTTGACTGTGGATTGCTTTTGCACACTTGTTCGCAATCGTAATTGCTGTCGTTTCTGCGTCAGGCAGCTGAACTACTCTCTTTCTCTGCCACTCTCCTTCTCTCGTTGTCGGTGAAGCACATGTTTCGATATATTCCGAAAATTTGAAGAACTTTACGTGACTCGAAGTGCCATAAAAACTGTGATTAGCGAAAAACTTTTTCCATTTGAATTATTTATTTTATATTTATAAGACATTACAGATTGTTTCCATCTAGAATTTCTAGATATTTCACAGAGGTACGATACGTGTTTGATAAAAATCTTAAAATAATTTAGATAATGACTTTTATAGAAAATTCGTTGAATTGAAAGAAGAAGTTGGGTTTATAAAAAATATATTGAAATTCCAGATGTAAAGCTAATTTGGAATGAATCCATATCTAAATCTAAGGTTTAACTCTTCAATTTCCTGGTTTAATTTAAGAGTTCTGCTAAATAAACAAAGTTAATTAGCTTTAAATACTTCAACAAACTTTTGCCGTTATTTATAACCAAGGTATCTACTAGTCGTGCATTGCCTGCTCGATTACACTGTTCGAGCGAAAATGCAGTCATGCAATTTGTTGGCCAAAACAGAACTTGGCTCAATGATTTTTTTTATTTTTGGCTCGTTAAGTTAATTGTCGTGGAAGCGCTTGAAAAAAGGACGCCGCTCACACTGGCGACAGTGTTGGAAAATGACCTTCAATGGACCAGCTTCAAGGTCAATTTGTAATGTGTCCGATTTTCTAATTGACACAAAATATCTGCACTTGACAATTGCCATTGTGTGTGTGAGTGGGTATGTGGGTGGGTGTGAGTGTGTGTGTGTGGGTGGGTGTGTGTGTGGGTGTGTGTGTGTGTGGGTGGGTGTGTGTGACTTGGGTCTGTTTGGCGACCCAGAAGCACTGAAAGTGAGAAAACGCCAACGTCAAGTGTTTCAATTGCGAACCAATGCTAATACAAATGAGGTCATTACGAGAGAGAAAGAGAGACAGACAGAGGGAGAGAGATAGAGAGTGCATAGTACAGCGGGGGCTTGGTGGACCCCTCTGCACCCCTCACTGTCTATTATTTTCGCGTAATGGCCAGCCAAGTGGCGACAAAGTAGTTCAAGTTTTTATCTCTTTGTGTTCGCTTCATTTTTCTTTCTTTTTTTTTTTTTTGGTTTGCCAACACTATAAAATGGCTAATGAAAACTTGATGGCCATTGAACAAGTGGTAAACAGCGAGTGAGCGAGAGAGAGAGAGAGAAAGAGAGAGGGAGACAGCAGAAGTGATTGCGGTTGAAAAAGCAACTGCAAAAGAGGAAAAAAAAACTATTTGACGTTCCATTTAAAAGAGCTGCCAAATTGTTATTGAATAGCAAACAAAGACTCGATAATTACACTCTCTTCTACACAATTACTCTCCTGTGAGCGATATTATTGGCTTTTCCTTTTTATGCGTTGTTCTTAAAGGTTTCTTTATAAAAATTCTTCAAATTGGTATTTATGTCTTCCATATTAAAACTTTTGCTGTGCTCTTTACTCCGTTCTAGTCTCTATTGAGCGTTTCTTTCGTCATTCCTCTTTATGCTTTATTCTTAAAGGTTGCGCGGGCATCTCGTCTTTTAATTGTTGTTACTACTGAACTATTTTAAAATATTTTCCATTTGCTTCTCTATATTTCTTAACTTTTGTTAATATTTCATTTTATGTGCTCATAATTTAGTTGATGTTCGGCGTTGCCAGACTACGTGCCAACAAACACAAATTGAATAAAAATGTGAATAAAATTTCTATAAAAAGACAAAAAGCAAAAAGGTAGCAGAAGTTCAGAGATCAAAAGATGGCTAAAAACAAAATGGCGCGAAAATGTTTCAGCCACAAAAGTTTTTCAATCACATTTCTGTGCAAGACAAGGGAGAGAAACAGACACAGATAGAGAATGCTGAGAGGGGGTGTGAAGGGGAAAGCATCTTGGACTTAGGACATTGCTGGATATTAAAACGTAGTTTGGGAACAAAAAATATATATAAAAGAAAACCGAAAATTTTTAGCGCTCGAAACTGAAAGTTTGCGCCACAAAATACTAAAAAAAAAGGAGGAAGGAATTAAACTTGTTATAATTCGGTATGCGGAACTGCAAGCTACCCTGTAAGCTATTTGTATTTTTAAAGTGTATTTATAACTCAATATACATATATACATATATGGATTAAAATATTTAGACTGTTTTGCTGCCTGTCACATAATTAAGCACTCGTATATCATACCCGTATACCATGCCATGTGCAGGGCATGCGAGAAACAAAACTTCTTTTGTAAGTATTTCTGATTGCTTTACCTCGCCTGTCACTTGCTTTACTACGCACTCATCACACCCTTCTGGCCATGCAATGCGCAGGGTATTCGCCAAAAAAGGGAATGCCAAAAAAATGCAACAACTTGAGCTTATTATGCGCGCATAACTTTTTACTCCCGCTTCCTTCTCTTCCTCTAGCTCTCCCTCTCGCTCTTCCTCTTCGCGTTTATAAGTTACTTTGCGTATTAAGTAAACTTGACTGATAAAGTTCTCGCGGCCGCTCTCCCGCTCTCTTTCTCCCTTTCTTCGCCTTCTCTTTCTTCGCTCTCTCTTCTGCCTTGCTCTCCGGCGAGCCTCTTGCCGAGCGGCGAAAATGGCGTGCGAAAGCTCAACGGCCAGGCAGCCTGCAAGGCTAATGTGTGCATACTTATGTGCGTGCGAGTGTGTGTGTGTATGTGTGTGTGTATGTGTGTGCTGCCTGGCTTGTTCGCCTGACGAGCGGATTGCGCTGCGTGGCTTATGGCAACTCGCCGTAAAAAGAAAAGGAGCAGCAAAAAAATGTTGTCGGAACTTGTAACAGCTAACACAGACCCACACCCCCATCCTCCCCCCACCCCTCTGCATTCATCCGCACCCACACTCTTCTCCACCCACTTCGTACGTCTATTTTTTTTGGCTGTTTTATTTTGCTTTTAAGTGCTTGAATATGTCTTGTTAAGTAAGCAGTTAGTTTTTTGCTGCATGTTGTCTACGGCTGCAGCTGCTTCCCACTCTTCAGCCCCCTAACCCCTGACAGCCTCCACCTCACACGCAGGGGTTAGGTCCAGCCCTTAGCTTAAGCTGCGACCCTACAGTTGCTTCGCAAGTTTTGCTGTAAGCCAAAAAACTTGCAACGGGCTTCTTGCATTTTTCTTCTTGTTGGAATTTTTTTTTTTTTTTTTTTGTATTTTTTATATACTTTTCGTTTTATTTTTTTTTTTTGCATTTTTTTTGGCGTCTGCCAAAAGTTTTGTGTGTTGGCTTTTATTTATTTTGTGCTGCCTTTTTGGTTGCCAACTTTAAGCAAGCCCCAAAAGTCAGCTTCACCTCCTCCCCTTATCCATCGCGAACTCACCAGCACTCCACATCATAATGCCTAAACCACCCAAAAACCCACTCAAAGTCCAGATGCAACTTGTTTTTAAAGCCCTGCTGCGGCATGTGTGACATAAGTAAGCCTAAGAAGCTGCCACATCTCGGTATCTGGTTATTTGCTATCTGGGCCTGGCTTACAGTTCCATTTCCTCATCCCCTCTTTCGAAGCCAAATAAACATTGGAAAGTTGGTGCTTTAAGGGCACTGAGTGACAGAAATAACTGCAAATTGGAAATAAACTGAAAATTGGATACATTTACATGTCAAATATATAAATATTGTACTTGAAGTGAAACTTTTGGGTATACTTTATCATTTTATTGGAGTTTCAAAGGCTAAACGACTTGTCAAGTGCATTTTTGCAACACTGAAACTGAGCTAGGTGGCAGCCCTGGCATTTTAAAAGGTTATTCTTTAGTTTGTTTAAGCTAGGTGGCTGTTCTACTCCATACTCATACTCTATGCAAGCTGTATGGCAACTCTTCAGGCGCGCAACCAGGTGGAAACTCATCTTGAATTATTTATATGAATAAAATTGTAACTCTTACTCTTATTTCATATTCTTTAATACTTTAAAAAAACATTTTCTTTAATTTTAAATAATGCAGTAACTGTAACTGTAACATGGTGGCAACTCCTTTTAAATAATTATATTAATAAGGTGTCAATATTTTCCACTTCCACTTAACAATTTTATTTTTATTCCATTTTCCACTTAGAACATTTTCTTCTATACGTAATCGTTGTCTTTGTTCTGGAAATTTTCAACTAGGTAGTAATAGTAATCCTTTATCCCCATTTCCTCCCTTCAACTTCTTTATTTCATTTCCAATTTACGCGTAAATCATTTCGTTTTTCATGCAATTCGGAACTAGGTGGCAACCTCTGTCGCTGAACTTGAGGCTCTGCTTTATGCAGAAAACTGAGCAATTGCGGTTCATGGCTGTCCGACTGTCTGTCCGTTCGCACCCAGATTCCGGTTGGCCACAGAAGTTCAATTGCATAAATTAACAAAGCGAATTCCACATAGATGATTCTGGTAACGCTCGAGCAGCCAGCGTTGCCAGCTCACCATTATTGATGCATTCAAATGACAATTTGCGCATGAAATAAGAGACAAAAGGGGCCAGGAGAGGGGTGTAGATGGGTCAATGGGGGGGTTATGAGAGATGCGACTGTCCCAACTGGCGAGTGAACTCATTAAAATGCCATTTAATTAATCATCGCAGCGGCAAACGAAGCCACGAAATGCCATAATTCAACGCGCTGGCAACACTTCCCCGCATCCCTTCCCCTCTCTCTTCTACATTATCCCTTTGCCACTTTCTGGCGGTTTAAACAGGAAAGTGGACAGCAAACGGGGGTGTGGCCGATAATATGCTGCGCCCGATTGATTCATCTAGAGCGCAACGTTGCCAGATGTTTTGCTAGAGTCAAAGACCAAAGAGAGCGAGATAGAATGGGGGTATCAATTAGCTGGACTTCGATGCTCAATTGAGTCGGAAAACTGGACTCAAGCGGCTCAGCGGCTCAGCGACTCAGTCAACGCGGCCATCAATCAAGCCATCAATCAAAATGTATCCCTAAAACTGCGCCGCTGATCAAATTGATGCCGTTCTTACCTGCGCCGCTGTCGCTGGCGAGGGTTGCCAGGCTAGGCAAATTATGCAGCGCTGCCCATCGATCAAAAATTTAGTTTTGTGCATTCATCAATTTTGGTCTTTGATTTGCCTTTTGTTTCATTTTTTGCTTTTCCCGCTTTTCCTGCTCTTCCTGTTGCCAGTTTTTAATTCTTGGCCTTTGCCTTCCTCTTAGTATTTCGTTACTCAATTGAGCTGTCAGTGCTGCCACCCTGTCATGATGGATGGCTGCCGTGCCCCTTCCCCTACCCTTTACACCTACCCAAACACGAAATTTTGATAGATGCAACAATGTCTTCTGCTCTCTAATTTGGCCAGATGCTCGGCTTTTGGCCATGACAGATGAGGCTCAGTTGGCAGTCGGCATTCGGGAAAAACTGGCTGGCCTTTTCCATAAAGGTTGTGCGTGACAATTTTCCGCTTGGCATTTTCAATTGACAATTGCATTGACTGCACTTTTTGCGTTTAAATGTCACATTTAAAATATTCATTTTATTATTATCGAAAATGCAAAATTCCGGCATTTAGCTTAAGTGATTGCATTGAAAGTCAATTACTGTTTCAATGTCCATTTCCATTTCAATTTTAGCTTTTATTTCAAGCTTAGTTTGAATTCAATTATAATCGAATATTAACTTCTTAATCTTTCAATAACCTTTAAAGGCCAGCAAGTTAAACAGCTGCATTTCAATTGAATGTTGAATTGTCCAATCTTTATTTTCAATTCAATATTAAATCATAATTGAACACGTCTATATAAAAATTGGATTGAAAGCGTTACTTCACACTTTCATTGAAAAACAATTTTATTTCTATTTAAATGTAAATTTGGATTTTCATTCAACCAAGGCCAATAATTTAGGTATTTCAATTAAATTGAAAGAAGCAAAAGAACTGCCTTAGATTGTCATTGAAATGGAATTTTATTTAAATTTTAACAGATTAACATATTTATTTAAATGCCATTGATCAGCCAGGGTTACAAGCAACAGCTTTGGGCATAATTAATCATTTCAATCATATTCTTTTCATCCAAATTATGCGTTTTATTAATAATTAATTTCAATGCTAAAAATTAGTTGAATGTTTAAACCTATCATAATTTGCATTTTAATTTTTGTTTTTGCAACAAATTTTTCATTTTCATTGCATTGAGGAAAACTTTAATAAATTGATTTTCATTTTCTTTGCTTTAAAATTGATTTGAAGAGAGATAAAATGTTCATATTCGATGGAAAGTTTAATTATTTGAATGTGCTTCAATCAATGGATAAATGCTAATGCAGAATTTCACACCGAACAATTATATAGATATACATATATAAAATTGTATATACACAATGTAGCATATACATATACATAATGTATCTTACTTATAACATCTTAAGTTTATTTGATGGATGCAAGCAAATGCCTTTTCATTTAAAAGTAGTTGAGACAAAGGCAACAAAATCTTGAGCAGCCAATGTTTGAATTTATCTTAAAGATACATTCCACACGCACACACACGCTTACACTCTAGCATTCATTGAGTAAAACAAATTGTTGTTGTTTAGGGGTTAAGTGACTCAGAGTTGACAAACAAGCAAGTGTAATAAAAACAATTTGTTATTGTTTGATATACATTCAACATATATCCAAATACCGACTACTACCGCCTCACAGCTGAGTACTGGGTATACATATATGTAAGTACCCACCCAATGAATGACTCTCCCCCCTCCTCTTCATCCTCTTCTTCAGGAAAGTTAAATTAACGCCATCACACAAACTAATTGACTTCAATTAAAATATAATTCCATGCAAATAGACGAGCGGTTTCTATCCGATCTCAATCGAATAGCAAAGCATGTACAAAATATATGAAATACATATACATGTAGAAAAAGATATGCATTTTGAAGCCTAAATTAAATATAACTCATACAAATAATAAGTTCGCTCTTTTAAACGATTACTTTGTAAAGTTCATAGATATCCAAGCTAGAACAAAATATATTTTAATTTAGATTAGACAGACGTACATAAATATGTGTCACAATTTTAACCATTACTTTGGTATCTATACTTCTTCTTAACAATTAAGCCTTAAAGTTAACAGGGACTTTAAGATAGTGTAAATATACAAGAAACTCTTGTCTGTATACTATAGTTAAGCAGTTATGCTTTAACATGTACCTGTTAAGTTTAATAATGTCATTGCAACATGTACAATGAATCGAGCAGAACTAGAGAGCGCTGCCACCTTGCAACATCCTCCACATGTGGCAGCACAAACCAGTTTCCAAGCTGAGTGGATATCAATCAAAAGTGCTGCCTTACTAACATGAACTTTGACAGAAACTTGCCACTCGGATATATCTTTCGCTTGGGACTCTTATTAAAATGTAAGTTGCAACATCAAACAGGAATTTAATGAAAATGGAAAAGAGCAAATGTAAAAGAAAGCGAGAACATAATAATAGAAAACAATTGAAATTTATTTCTATCCATTTGGCAATTTCTTCATTCATTTAAAATTCATTCAATTCAGTCGCCAAACCATTCAAATTCGATTTTCAGATGACAGAGATGTAATTTATATATATATATATATATATATATATATATATATATATATATATGTATATATAAGGAGGAATGGGAAAGGGACCCTCTGGCAACTCACTCTATTTGTCGTCTGGCAACATTCTCTGTTACAAGTTGTATTCCAATTGCCATTATAATTAACTATTTCATGTGGTTCCAATCTATTTTTATTTGTTTGACACGTTTTTTTTTGTTTTTTGTTCCGGAAACAATTTTCAATTGACAATCGACAAAAGTCGAAATTTGTTTAACACTCTTTTCGTAATCGGAACTCAAGTGGAAATTTGATTGTGTGGCAAAAAGGTGAACGACATGGAAATTAATTAAAAACAAGCACGAAATGTGAAAGGGCGACTGACCGAATACCCTAGAAAGTCTTTTCTAATATATAACATTCATTATTGAATAAAAATGTACTTATTGAATATTATAGTTTTCCATCTTCTTCATAGTTAAATATACTCTGCAAGAAGATCCGTAGATCAATTGGTATGTTGCATATCTAAAATTCGAGGGGTATTTATGCTCTTACACAACAACAACAAAAGTTGTATGCAAAATTTTGCTTCTCATTGAGAAATTTTGATTGAAGCAAATCGAATTGAACGCAACTGAAGTTTTAATTCAATAAAAAAGTTTTTTTGTAACAAAAACTAAACTTATAAAGAAAACATTTAAAAATGTATTAAAATTAATTAAATCATGATTGACGTCTTATTGATTGAACTACTTCAATTATAGTTGATTGATGGCGGTCACTAAATAGCAAAATATAAGAACAATATGCAAACTTAATTGAAGCCGATTGAAGAGTTGGGGTTGATTGATCTTATCAATTCTGATGATATGAGTTGCAGTTGCAGCAAATTGTAGTTGAACTTCAGCTTTTTTTTTTCTATTTGCTACTAATTGGTGGGAAAACCCTTCTGATTAACATAAACTAGGAATTGATTGAAAAGGAAAATGTCGCACAAGAACTGAAGACAAGTGAAGAAGACTTTAAACTTAAGTTCTGACAGCTGATGACGAAGATGAACATTCACATTGATTGACATAGATTGAAAGTGTTCTTCAACGCAAGCGTTTTTTGATTAATGCGATTGATAAAAATGAAAAAATTGCATTAAAATCAAAAGACAAGAGTTTAAGTTCTCACGACTAAAGAAGATTTAAGCACATTTACGCAGGCAGACAGACAGACAGACACACGCACACACTGACTATTTTGTGTGCCAGGGCGGGAGGGGGCGTGGTCAGGACGGCCCGTTAAATATTTAATTAAATTCACACAAAAACCACATTTTGAAGTAGCCAACAAAAAATAAAGCAGCTGCCAAACTGGAAGCCAAAGCCAAAGCCAAAGTCGAAGTCGAAGGCGAAGGCAAGAAAGTAGCTGGAAAATGAAAATGCTTTTTGTGGTTGGCATTGAAATGAGTAAAATGCACTGCCTGTGGGGTTAAGACAGAGTAAGGGGATGGGGAGGGGGTAGGGGGCTGGGGTTACGCCCTCTGTTTTGTTTGGTTGGGGGTTCAACACTTGCGAAATGCCACAACCAAAGAAAATTTATAGCAAAAATTTATGTACTCATTGTTCGGACGGACAGAGGCGTAGAAAACAGTGGTGAAGCAGGGGGGTGAGTCGAGGAGTGGGCTGGTTTTTGGACAGTGTGTACGCAAAAATATTTGCATGCTGTTCCATACTTTTATTGCACAAATATCTGGAGTCTAAAGACGAGGCCGCCTGACAGACGCTACTCCCTTCCCCCCTCCCCCACCCCCTCAATGGACATGTGTCAGCTGCAGTGGCATAGGGGTTGGGTAGGGGGAGGGAGCTACTATGCAGCCAGTGTTGCCATTCGTATATATACATATATGTATATACATATATACGAAAACTATATATTTGCATGTTTAAATGCCTGCCGCGCGGCTCATAAATCACGCAGGCAAAATGTGTGAAAGGTTGCCGAGGGGTGGACGAAGAGTTGCCAAGACTTGAAATGCAGCCGGAACGGAGGAGAGACGCTTGTCAGGCTACTCGTTTTGCTAATTTTTGCAGCCACTGTCGAGCGGCTGGGCATGCCTCATTTCCAATTGAGGGAACAGTGCCAAGCAAAACTTTTCGCACACAGCTTCAACTGCAACAAAAATTGTCGAGGTTGTGGTCCAGGTTTGCGGCTGGCTTTAGGCCAAGTTGAATGGCTTACAACTTGTTTGTTGCTGTCCGCTGACTGACCGCTCAGACTGTTCCTTCTTTGCATTTTTTCTTTCTAATTTTCTGTCTGCGGCCTCAAAGGCAAAAGTGTCATTAAAAACTTAATGAGTGGGGCAACAAAACTTGCCGCAAAGCCTGATTTGAAAGAGCGAAAGGGGAATAGAATGATTGACAGAAAGAAGAGTGAGTCTTGAACGAGTGATCACGTCTAGAAGATACCCTGGTACTCTACATATACAGTCTTCAGATTTCCAACAATGGAAATTAGAGTGACTGACAAGCACGATTGAATGCCGCATTGCAATGATTGAAACACTTCTGAAAGCCTGATTGTAAAATGTAAAATGTAAAATGTAAAATGCATTAAAATGATTGAAAGAGAGTATAAAGAGTGAGAGTGACTAAGTGTTCTCTGACTTAAGACATTAATCTAATGGAAAATAGAAAAATGTGTGATTAAGAGAAACGTTTGAATGCAGCTGTGCAATGATTGATAGATATAAAAGCAAGGTACAGTGAAAGTTTTATGGACCAAAACTAAGTTTTGGACTTTATACAATAAGCAAATGATTGAAACGCTTCATTGAATGCCATCGGAGTACAATGCAATCGATTGAAAGTGCAGCTTTTCATTATAATTTAATATATGTAATATAATTAAGCTCATGGCTCAGTCAATTGCTGAAATATTAAGCAAAAAGCACTTGCGGAGGTCAGATTGAAGCGGAGTAAAGCCCGACTAAGCCTTTCGATAATGAATGGTTGATAAAATCTTTAATTAAAGCACATTGAGAGAATTATTTCAAGTTTTGATTGATTGAGCCAGAGCTAAAATATAATATATGCCTACTCTGGCATGATGTTAAATATTTGTTTACCCTCGTATTGTCTTTTAAGAGGGGAATGGGGTGAATAGTGTTAAATTAATGTCAGCTGAAAGGAAAATTGAAACTGGAATCGCGTGGAAAAGCCATTGAAAGCAGATGTGTGTGTGTGTGTGTGTGTGTGTTCTATCTATATGACTAAGCTGTCACCTTATCACCAGGCTAAATCTTCAGCTGGGGAGCACATTAATTGGAGCAGAGGCTGGAGCATTGGGGAGTTCCCAGTTGAATTGCTTGGGGATCGGTTGGGAGGGTAAGAAGTTGGAGTTGATTGCGAGAAAAGCGACGCTTAATACAAAAGAAAAGCAACTGAATAGAATATGAGGCGAGGCGCTGCCAATGGCTTTAATAGCATAAGCAGGCAGCGGAGTGCTACTTAAGAAGCTGCAGCACAGGTGAGCAGGTGAGCAGGTGAGCAAAAGGTGAAAGCAGGTTGCTGGTAACGGGACTCACTCGAGCTGAAACCGGAGGAGCTGTTGCGAATAGAAAGAGAGATACATGGATAACACGACTGTCATTGAATGAAAAGGATTTCGGCTGCAGCAGGAGAAGCTGCCAGCAGGAGTTGCCAGATGCATGAAATGTGAAGTGTGGAAACAAAGTGCAAGACTCAGAGAGGGTAGCGCAGGGTATTCCAACTGTCAGGTTCGCTTCGTTCTCCTTTAGGGTAATCGTTACGGCTGCATCCTTTCGCCTTCACTCCCTCTCTCTCTCTCTCTCTCTCTTTTCCTCTCAACTATATGAGTATTTCCTGCCTCCTGCGAACTGCTGCTCCTTCCTCGAAACCGGCAGCTTCATCCGCTCCACCGTTTTGCATATGTGTGTGTTTAGTGTGTATATACACGTGCAAATGTATATATGTATATGGTTGTGTGCCTGCACTTGTGTTTCGCTTTTCAGCTTGGTCCGTTTCCAATAAAACCCTTTGGTAAAGGGCATATCAATTTGTTAGGCATTAAATACACATATGTGTATAAAAATTTGATATTAATTGAGTAGACTATATATATATACTACTTATATGTATGTATGTATGATATACATATAAATAAAGTCTAGTCTATTAACATTTGTAAGCTCTCGTTAAGCTTGGATCCATTTACGTTTTTAATGGAATTCGAAAGTAACCTTTCGGATCGTTGAAATATATATTATGTAGTTATTGTAACAACTATCAAAAGATCTATAGATCTAATATAAACTGAATGTACTCGAATCAAAGTTCTCAGTGTTCAGATTTCTTCTTCTTTCAAGTTAAAATGTTTAATCAGAAAATAAACAAAATATATATTTTAGCGAATAAGAATCGTGCTTGATAACAGGGTGTTAAAACAGTCGGCACTTCTTGTTTTCTTTCTAAAAATTCCTATTTTTTTGTTGCAGTGTTGTATTTTATGAACAGTGCCTGCATAAGTCTGCGCACAGTCCGTGCTTCTAACTGGAGATGGGGTTCGCTATTAACACTTTTGTCATTATCGTCAATGGGTGGGGGTGGGTGTGGGTTGGGGCATGGCAGGTGACATTTGGGTGGGGGTTGGGGCAAGCGGAAGCTAAGACTTCCGTTTGACGTCGATGTTGCCCGCTGCTGTTGCTGATGAAGCTATTCGATTTAAATGCAGGCACTCCCGCAGGACCCGAAGCTACGAAAAGGGGGGCGCGGAAAGGTAGGCGTTGCACGTTTTGCATTCATGTGCAACAGAATGCCCGGCTGCTGCGCTACTCTGGACGGTGCCATATGCGTATTCAAGTGTAATCGAGCTGAAGTGTCATTGTGAATTGGGAGCAGAAGGAGGACCGGAGGGCAGGAGCACCGAAGAGGAGGAGCATGGATATAGGTAATATGGGGGTAGACTCTGGCTCTGTCCGCTGATTAGGGTTGCTTGCCACAAAGAGATGACGTGTACAAGTGGGCGTTTTTATTCCCTCCTTCGCTCTCCATAAGGATATGCGGGGTGGGGGGAACGAAACGGGGAAGGCTTTTCAATAGAGAATTTAGGTTACTTTGAGCATTGATGATAATCAGCATATGGCAATGATGATGATGTTCTCAATAATGATGAAAGGGGACTCCTAAAGTTTGCTTGGCTTGTGCTTAAAGGTCCATAAGGGTGAAATTAATGTAGGTTGCTATCGAAATGTGTTATCGATATCAAGATCTTGTTGTTGTTGATGGTGAAAAGCGACTAAAGTTTGCTTGCAATTTGCTTTAGGACGACGTTGATGAGGGAAGTTATCGTTAATGGAGAAGGGTGTTAATGTCGGCTGTTATCGAATGTTGTTGTTTAAACATACTCAGAGGCAAAGATTATCAATGCCTTTTAGATTAACACACCAATTACGAATTTATCGATAACACAATTTGTGAAACATGCGAAACAATCACTCTAAAATAAGGAATTAATATTTTACAATGTTTTTAGGAGCAATTCAAACAATATTTCGTAGAATAAACTGTTTAGATATACATTTGTAATTTGTCGCTAACAGTTATCGCTGTGAAATATTGCAATTCATTTAAAAATAAAAAGCGAATGTAATATTAATTGTAAAATTAATTAATAGTAAATTTATATTTATGGAAGTTATCGATAACAACATTTGAAGTTCATATGTAAAAAGTCTAAAAGTAAAGTATTCACACATAGTAATATGTTAAAAACCATTTAAACAATCAATGCGTTACATCGAAGCTGTACGAGCACAAATTAACATACAAATTTCGAAATCGATTTGCATAGGTTTACTTTGGCGTTCTTATCGAGGAAGCTGAACAAGCCATTGTAAAACATGACAAAACGGGAGTCAAGCATACAGAGACATAAATTTAAATTCGATTAACGAGCGATAGAGATACATATCGTTATCGATAAATATGCCCATACAAATGAACATTTCCGCATAAAAAAAAATAAAAATAAAATAAATTTGCATGCAATACAAAAGAAGAAGAAAGGAGAAAAATGTGAGGTGTGAGAGAAAGGAAATGAATTATTTATGAATGACATTCGGGTTGCCACTTAATTTCGTATGTAATCTCAATCTGGGCGACCCCGAACATCCGATTGCTACCTTAAGATAAGTTTCACGCACAATCGATAATTCATACGAACGTCTTCCTAGTCCCTTACCCTTACCCTCTCTCTCTTTCTCTTTCACTGTCTCTGTCTCCCTTTTCCTATCTGTTGGGCATATTGTTTGTGTAATTCGTTTTCGACTTTTATTTTTTTCCTTTTCGCTTACGTGCGAATTATGCAGCCCGTAAGATTTATACGGCGTATGTGCGGCGTGTCAATTTTCTCCGGGAAATTCCCCCAACCCCTTTCCCTTTTATAAGTGCCCCCTTCTGGGCCTTAACTTTGTGGCACTTATGCAAAGTGGCTGCACAGGATGAAAGTGCAGAGATTGTCTTCGCTGTCGTCATCGTCATCGTTATCGTTGTTGTTGTTATCGTTATCGTTCTTGTTGTTGCTGCTGCTGCCATCCAATGAAGTGGAAAATGTGAATTTATACGAACGAGTCGACGCGGCAATAAGTAATAAAAAATAAAAAAAAACCTCGATGACATTTACTCCGGTCCAGCCTCTTCCTCGTCCTTGTTCGCCGGTCTGGCCACTCTCTGTCCAAGATGTCCCGTTAAGATAATTTTAACGATGTCGATAAACTTCAATTTTATGTGCCAACTTCTGCTTGAATACCATTTAACTGTGTAATATTGGATAATGCGACGCCTCCCGAGATTGGGTGACCAAATGACCCCCCAATGTGAGCTCCTGCTGTGGCGCCATCTACAGTTCGGTAATTCTTGATTACATTTCGCATCACGTTTATGACTCCGCACTTTATGCTGAGGTGTGTGTCTGACCGTGTGTGTGTGTATCTGTCTGTAAGCTGCTTTTATGAGTGCTTGCCTTTTGACGAATTAAGAGGATTACGCTATCGATAACATATCGATTAATGTGGCAGACTGGCTACAACTTACAATTGATGCGTGAGTTAAGTTTATGTCCTTTGAGCTGTCGGTCACCTTAATAGTCTTGCTTTATATATTCCTCAGGATAATCGATTATATATCGATAGTTAAGCTGGGTAAGATATGACTGATCTTTTTAGACTTATGCTGGTGTAATGGTGTAATAAGCAGAAAGCTAAGCATATGTGTAAACCATGATAACAGCTAATACTGAGATAACAGTTAATCGATAAGTTATTGATAGCTTAATTAGATAAATCAATATGAGTACTACTGTCCATCCACTAGTGTTTGCAATGATGAGCAGGAAACATTTTTAAAGGTTCGTAAAAGTTAATATTAGGTAAGCTGACAGCTAACAGATTTATCGATGACATATCGATGACACTCCAAAAGCACATACGACTGAGATGTGTATGTAGCCACCTTTACTTATCGTGCAACTACATTACAATTCACATTAATTTGATTACCCTGCCAGTTATCGATCACATATCGATTGCAAAAAAAGTGACAACTCCTCGAGTTTGGATCATTGCAAATTGTGTAGACAAGGGCAATCAAATACCGACCCCCAGACCTATCAAAAATCACTCTTCAATCCAATCAAATCAAATTCCACTTTGCCTGGACCCGGTGGGCATTCCGGTAAGTTCACAAAAAAAAAAACAGCTCAACTCTGACAGTTGTTTAATGTGACCGTATTCAATTCATAACCACGTATGTCAACTAGCAAACAAACCCCCCTCTCCGCCAGATTTTTTCACCTAGCCCATCTATTTCCCTCGGATAAACTCCGGCCCGTAAAGCTGGCTATTTTTTATGCCATCTCGTTGTGGTTAAATGATTTCTCTCTCTTTTTTTACTGCTTTTATTTTCTGCTGGATAAGCCCGAATGCATCCACCTTCACCCTCCGGTAGCCCCTTCTTTTGACTACGCCCCTTGCCTGATGATGCTGACAATATTTTTTCAATAGCTTTTGCAGGTTTTCACAACGATTCATTTCATTTTGATTTTATTATTTAGAGTTTTCGGTCGCAGCTCTTTGCTGCATTTTCTTCCCCTTCTTCTTCCTTTTTCCGCCATTTTCCCCATTTGCTCGCTTTTCGTTTTTCATTTTTCATTTTTATTTTTCAGTCGGTGCTGTTGCACATTTTTCATGTCACTAAAAAGGTTGCCACATGCCGTCGACGTCTCTCGATATATGCGAAAAACAACCCGTTTCTATATCTCCTTTTTATACACATGCACACACATATAAATATATTTTCTGCTATGCAAATTGCAAGTGTGTGTGTGAGTGGGTGTGTGGCTCACTCGCTAGCCGGCGAGCTTTCAGAGCGCAAACAAATTCTCCACAGGATCGGTTTATGTATATCTTTTATCGTACTTTGATTCATAATTCAAACCTACTTAACCTATTAAACTTCTCATAAGCTTCTCGCTTTACCTTTTGCTTCATTCATATTTTACCTGGCTACCTGTTGAACTTCTTTTTAAGCTTCTCTATTAAGTCAAATCTTTACATGGCTATCAATTGATCAACTTCTCGTAAATTGGGCTTTTTAATTTAACTTCTCTTTTCAGCATATTTGTTTAATTTATCTACTTTGCTTCTCTGCTTTGATCACTCACTGATCACTCTTCTTCTGCTCTGCTTCTTCTACTGGTTCCGATCTGCATTTGTATTAGTGAGCTTCTACAGCGACAGCTGCAGCTCGTCCGCTTCCTTCTCCGTACGTGTGTCGCATGTGTGTTGAAAGCTTTTTGTCGTTGTGCGTGTGTGTGTGTGCGTGTTTGTTGTGTGCTGCATTTCTTTGTTGTGTGTGTGTTCCTTTTTTTTTTTGTCGACTGTCGACTATAGCGCAATGTTTGCTGCTGCACTGGACAAATATTCAAGTGCACCCTTGCTGCAGTTATAGCATATAAATATTGGATATTCCTACATATATATATAAAAAGTACACATGTGTGTGTGTGTGTAGCTGGTAGATAGCAAATGTATCTGTCGCATTGACCTCCTTCCCCCACAGTTTTGGATGGTCGGGAGTGCTATCGGTGGATGCCATTTAATAGCATGTGTCAAGTGCATTGAAAAAGTCTATTTACGTAGCAATTCCGACTCGTTAGAGGCGGCAGGCGGAATTTTTTGCTGAGGGGCGTGGCATCAACGATTTTCAGTTCATGATTGCGTTTTTTCTTTTAGTATATTGCAAAATATACATATATATATACATACATGTGAGGAAAAAACATACAGAAAGCAAATGGGACAGTGAATGAAAAAATATTGTTTTGAGGTTTGGAAATTCACATTTCATTTGATTTTAGCGTCTATATTTTCTTTTTCCAAATCGGTTTTCGGGCATCAAGTGCATCGGACAATAAAACAAATCAAATATGTTATTGGAAAAAGGAATATTAATAAAATATTTGGAAAAATGCAAAAACATATTTATGTGGAAAATGTGGTCATATATGCAATTAAAATTTCAATATTTCAAACGAAATTCAATTCATGCGAAATACTTCATAATCAGACTTCATATAATTGAAACCATTTGGTTTTTTCTCCCTCTATATATATCTATATATATTATATTTAATTGATAGAAAGTTTCGCTGAGTGTTCGTTTAAGAGCGTTTAAGTTGAAAGGAAATCATTTATGAAACGCAAACATTATTGTACTTAACCAAGTCCGAGGGGAAAGAAAAACAACTTAAGCACGTACCTGCAAATATATCAAAGAGAAAGAGAGAAAACAGTGTTAGAAAGTGTATGTTTAGCCAAAGATTTACACATATATCAATATACATTGCAATCATAACTTAAATGTAGTTCACGCAAATCAGATATCGACTTCTGTTTATATCGATAATTTGCAACAATGTTTTACAATGCAAGAAAGTGATTTCAAGTACTTCATGTCAGTTTGCGACAGTAAAAATCAAATTTATCGATAAATCACAGTTGTGTAGCTTGATTCGATTCGATAAATAATCGGTAAGTGTTTGCCCTGTTTCCGCATAGTCTTTTTATTTAGCATTTATCAAATTCATAAAAACAATATAAATCGATTAATCACTAGTTATATTTATCGATAAATCAAATTTAATTAAACCGATTACGAGCGTTAAAGTTATGAATAGCTGTTAAAGATTTATCTAAATTAAACTAAGAAGTCAGCAAACCAAACAAATCGATAGCTTTAAGTGTTGCCAGAGAGTCGAATTATTAGACCACAATACATGTTTAATCCATATCTATAACTTAAGCCGCTTAAAGAATGCCTGAAAGTTTTCAAAGACAAAGTATTTACATAGATAATAATATTAACGAGCTGCCAGTGTTGTCACATTCACAAAGGAATAAATGTGCAAATGACTTTGCTTACTCAACACTCTTTATACTGTATTGTCTAACTAACATATCAGAGATATAATTAATTTAAAAAGTTACCATGTGCAGACGAAAGAGACAGCATGAGTCAGCAGGAGCCTGTCTGTCAGCTGCCGGCACTTATCGATAGATGGCGCTGCCAGCATTTATTTATTTATTTACCATTCCCTCATTCATTGGCCGGGCTTAAAAATGGATGCCGCGATGATGTCATTTTCTTCTTCTTCATTCAGTCAACAATAAGGACAAACTTTCGCTTTTACTACAAGCCCACACACTCGCACATTCGAGGCAGGCGCCTTAATGTATGGAGAGGTTTTTCTTGTTGGAAGCCAAAAGTAATTGACTTTCGTGATTCAGATGCAGCGCCCAGATAAAAACTTGCCCCAGCCATCAAAATAAATTAAAAAGGAAAACAATCAAGACATAAAGCACAGTTAAGCATCCACGTATTTCCCTCTCATCAGCAACAACACCAACAGCAAGACTTGCTTCTGGTTATGAAAATTGAAAATCTTTGCGGCTGCGGCATTTGTTTTAACAGATTCGCTTTTCTTTGCTTCTTTCCTTCGGGAGTCTTTTAATTCTATTTAGTGTACTTCTTATTCTTCTTCGTTTTATTTGCAATCTAATGTTTTGTACATTTCCTAATGATGGGCAGAAAGCGAGCAACTTCTCTGCTGCCTCACCCTCGAATAACTTGCACTTGAAAGTTACGACAAAAACTTTCCCAGATACATACGTACATTTTGGATATAAACATCTATATCTATATAGATTTGATGCACGCATAAATTGACTTGCACAGGAAACACATGCACAGTTTGCAAACTTCTTCGTTGCTTCTCGCTTCGCTTATTGCTTTAGTTTTTGCCTTCAATCGATTCACCAATTGTTTTGATTTTTCATTTACTTACTAGCTGTGCTTTATTCGCTTCTCGCTTTAAGTTTCTTACGCGCTTTTTCTTTCGCTTTTCACATTGTTTGTCCTGCTCGCCTTTTTTTAACTGCTGAAATGCTTCATCTTATCTATTATCCTTTCGCTTCTCTTTTTTGCAGCATAGCTTCTCGCTCAGCTTTTCTTTTTTTGATTTTCGCTTCACACATTGTTTGTCCTGTTTGCCTTTTGCTAATTCTTTTCAAGTTAACAGCTGAAATGCTTCTTCTTCTTAACTGTTACTTGAGCTTTATCACTTCTGCATCTTACTTTAACTTAACTATTTTTAATTTTTATCACACTTCACTTGCAGAAATCTTTGCTTTCTATTTAATAAATACTTAGCTTAAAACTTTCTCGGCGTCTCTAGCTTCTCTCTTCGCTTCTCCTTCCTCTTTGCTTTTATTGTGACCATACATTATTCAGGCCTGTTCCGGTTCTCATTTACATTTCATTGCAATCGTCTATTTTTATATGCACAATTGGCACTTACGAACAAAATTCACATATGAAAAATCTCAGCTAAGAGAAAGAGAGAAGTCAGAGAGAGAGAGAGAGAGAGAGACAGAGAGGGATAGAGATCGTTTGGCCCGTTGGCACTTCATTTAGATTTTTCAGTGCATCTTGAAGAAATAAAAGAAAACCGCTTGGAGTCCATTTGGCATTGCAACTGCATCCATTGACATCGATGTCAATCGACCGAATGGCTCCGAGCACCCGATTTCTAGAATTCCGCACTTGGCTACTTATGACTGAATCTCTTTGACCTGCCCTCCTCATCTGTCTGCTCCACATCTGACTGAAGAAGTGGATGTCTGCCCTTTTTGAAGCAGGTTCCACTTTGTGGCTGTTGAGTTGGCATCGATTTAAAGCATCATGTGGAATTGTCATAAGACCCATTCGTTTGCAACCACCTTTGGTATCTTTTTTACCTATTAAAACTGGTTGTAAAGGGTATATAGTTCGATATATGCTTCTTGTGAACAGACAGTAGTAGGTAAGGATGTTAAAACAAAGAGCATATTCTTAATCAGGATCAATAGCGTCGTCAGTCGATTTGGCTCACGCTGCCCGTATGTATTAACTCATTTATCTCGGGAACTTAAAGAGGTAGAGCCATGGAATTTACTAAACACAGATCCATTTTATTTTAAATAGTAAATAACTTTCCCTTATTCGATCATAAATAGCTGAGTTAACAAGCTTGTTATACATATTCTATTTAATTCTGAATAATTGAGATTCCCCATAGCTGTTTCCATCCTTTCGAAATCTAAGGACATACCTCAAGAATTGCTATAAGATCTAAATTAAACAACAAAGTTGTAGCTTGATCTAGGACTTGAAGGTGGGTTCAGGGCATCTCCCAGTCGGGCACACCCGACTAGAGATTTCTTAGTTTTTGCTATATCTGTGGTCCTCGACAGTGCTACGAAGCAACATAAATGGGTCAACTTGTCAAGCGGGCAATTGTCAGCGACTAAAGTTAACTGCTTAGCGTCTTCTATCTTTTACTTCTCCTTTTTGCACTTGAGGCCAACAACTTATTCCACTTCCTTTCGCTCACAGACTTTTGCATGTTACGCAGACGAGGTGACAGGTGGGCAGGCAGCCAGGTGGAGTAGAGGCTGTCATTATAACTGCATCATGTCTGCAGTTCCCGTCAATAGTGAGAGAAGGAGATCATAATCCATTTGCAATTGGGTTACAGCTCGACGACAAACCAAACGAACTTTTAATTATGCAAGTCATCTAATCGAGCGTATAACCAGGTAATAGACCGGCTAACAGACCAAAGACAAGAGAAGACTTTATAATAAACAGACAAGTGGAAACAAGTGAATGAAAGCTGTGCGAAATACTTTTCCTATTTAAAGTTTCAGTTCCGTTTATAATGTTTTTCAATATCAGATTTTATATACTACGTTCAGTCTGGAACTATGATAAAGTCCCAAATAACTTAAACATTGAACTAGTTCAATAAGTGAACATTAATGAATTAGTGTTGAACTAATTCAGTTAAGCATTATTTGATGAACTAGTTCAGAAGTATAACTATTGCTTCCTAACTTCTTGTATCTTAAAGATAAATCTGTATTTTAAAATATAGTTATATTTTTTGATAATTTTTTTCTTGCTTTTTGAATTCCTTGCCTAGTGAAAAGGCGTGAAGGCGAGAAGGTCGCTAAGTTTCACAACCTCCCCTCCTCCCATCCAGCAATTGTAAAAACTCATCATCAAAGATGCTGTCAACGCATGCTGATTAGGAAAAGAGAAAAAGGAAAATGGGGGTTCAAAAGAACTCAAGAAACGGAATGAAAATCCAATTGAAAATGACGAAGTGCATCAAAAAACTAGAAAATAAACTTGGAAAGAAAAAAAAAAGAGAGCTGCAACAGAAATTGAAGTCAATTGATGATTGAGAGCTGCGACACATTGTGAATGGTAATAATAGACACACACAAATATACACACACACATATTTGTTCAACCCTTGAATTTTCTTTTAAAAATGCCGCCGAACTTTGTGGCGACTGTTTAATTAAGCAGCAAAGCAAGTAAAAACGTAAGCAGTGTTGGTAAACGCTGAAATTACACTTGATTGACATTTTGTGTGTATGTGTGCGTGTTTTCAAAGTTTGCTTCAGCGTTCCTCGAGTTTATGGCTTCAGCTTCTTAATTGGCTTGTTGCACAAGCTTCACATTAACAGTGTTGGTTAACGAGCAGTTTAACAGTTTTTGCATTCTTAATTGCTTTTTCAATCATCATTTCGATGCATTAATTTGTTTAATAGTTGAGATGAACAGTGTTGAGTGAGGCAGTGTTAATAAACTTTAATTGTAGTACTGTTAAAACTTTAACTGTGATCTTTTGAGTTCACCTTTACTAAAATTGTAATCTTAAGCCATTGACATAGAAGAGCAGTGTTGGTAAATACTCAAATGGTCAATTGCACAAGTTTCACACTTTACACTCTCTACAGTGTTGCGCAATGCATGTGGAAAATGTAATTTCCGTTTTCATAGCACAATAAGAACGGGCAATTAGTGTTGCACAATGTCAGTTGCATTCCAAGGCCACGTTTTCCTGTCCAAAACAGGCGTCAAGTGCAGTAACAACAGCAACAGCAACAACAACAACAACAATAACAAAATAACACTGTGCGATGACAATGCGAATGAAGTAGAAGGGGGCGTGGCTGTTGGCGGGTGTTGCCAGATACGGCAAAAGTGGGCAAAAATGGCTGTGACCTCAACAACAATAATGGCAAACAATAGAGGCAACAATGTTGTAGCCACAAAAACAACAACAACAACAACACCAGGAGTAGCACAATCAACAGTGTTGCCAACCGCATCGGTGAATAGACCCAGCCCTGACCCTCGCCCTATAATATTTTCTTTCTTTCCTTCCTTCTCTCCATTTTTTTTTGCGAGCTCATTTTCTTAATTTCCCTCGCAGCGTAAATGTTTATTGCTATTGCAGTTGTTACAATTGTTGTTGTTGTTGTTGTTGTTGGCGTGTCAACCGCATTTGGCAACACTGGCATTTGGGGGTAAGGTCTCCGCCATTTTATGGCCACACTGAAAGTGGAGCAACTCTGCATTTTAAAGCTGTCATAAATAATTTAATCACTGACTTTGTAAGCGGGCCATAAACAACATTAAAAACTTTTTGGCTGCCATTATCAATGGAGGTCTGGCAACGCCCACGACCACGCACACACACACAGACACACACACATAACGGGAAACGGTAAGCGGCTGGCAACTCTGGCCGTATCCGGTTTCCGCTTTCTGACTGCTGACAGCGCCAGTTTTTGAGCGCCAACCAACTTTTCTACCTCTAAGCCTTGCTCTATTTTACCCTCTCTCCCATTCCCATTCTCTCTCTCTCTTTCTATCCTTTTCGATTGCTTTAATTTCGACTGACGTATAAAATATGGAAAACACTTTGTTGAACCAATAGAACCAACTGGACACGAGGGCTCACTCATAAATGGCCAGCCGGGTTTCTATGGAGGTGGGTTAGGGTTAGGGTATTACATTCCTGTCCGAAATTTGAGTGATGTGAGCTGCGAACTGGACTCAACTCAACTGCCTGAATGTCGGACATTTCCGAGTTCTGTTCTGTTACCAACTTCTACAATTTCAAATGTCACGATTATTAAACATTATAGCACACCCCTCGCCTCTTACTCTCTCGCTTTCTCTGTTGCTGATGGAAATGCTGATGCGGGAGTCGCTTTGACAACGCACAAATGGAATTTACATAGTTTTTAAGCAGAGTTTGGGCTAGTGTTGCAAAAGCAACCACAGGCGCACTTTGTTCCCGACCGTTTTAATTAGCACTTTTCGCCATTTTGCAACGGCCCTAAGTGAATTATAAATGCTATCCCTCAGTAGCTGCAAAAGTGCCTTTTAATTGGCTTCTTACGTCCAGAGATGTTATAGCAGCGCTGTAAATATGTTTAAGTTAGCGGCATTTACATTAAAAGCAGCTGTTTAGCTAAGGCTGTAACAGCAAGTGGAAGAGTTATTGCAGCAGGCCTAACAGAGCCGAGCAAGCCAGTTAGCTAACAGAGTCTTAACATAACAAATGCTGCTGGCAAGTGGATCATTACTGTTATTGACATTTAACGCCGCTGTTCTTTACAGTTGTTTAACAGACTAGAGCAAGTCAGTTAGTGTCTGGCTAACAGCGGCCTAACATAGTAAAGGCTGCTTGCAAGTGGATCATTAATGTTATTAACATTTCAAGCCGCTGTTAAGCTTAAGCAGAGCAAGCTAAGTTTTGCTTGCAGATTGCAACAACTGCACAGCTTGACTTCCACTTACAGCTGTCTAACTGTGCACTGCAAACCGGTTCGCCATAGCCCAACATAAACAATTGCTCTTATTAACAATTCCCTCTATATATCGCAGCTGTTAAAGTGAGCAAATAACAGCTTTTAATATAGCTTTGCTTTCAAATGGCTCTCTCTCCTCTCCATGCTCAGCCGCTCTCATTCAACTGTACAATTCCCATATTCGACTGTTTACAGTTATTTATTTACTCAACTGTTTTTCGCCTTCGCTTTTGTTTGCTTCATTTTGGGCCGGAAACAAAGATGCGAATTAAACAAGTTTTGGATCGATCGCCGAATGTTTGTTTCCATTTCTTCCCAATCTCGCAAATATTTGCTGACTCTCTTTAAAAGTGGGCGTGGCAGCAGGGGTGGGCGAGAAGCTTGAGACGCACTTAAATGCCACCGCGATGGGCAAAAATTAATAATTAGCAGAAAAACATTTTTTTGTTTTAATGTTTATTGTTGTTTGTTTGCTTGTTGTTGTCGGTTTGTTTGTTTCTTTATTGCTGTTGTTGTTGTTGGGTTATTTAATGTGCGTGGCTTTTTGCAACGTCACTGAGCAAAATTCTGCGAGCGCCGCAAATTGAGCGCGCGGCTTGACTTTTCGTTCTGCCGACTCAGCAGCACAAATAAACACGAAGTGCAGAGCAACCCGACTGTCTAATACCCTGTAATGCATACATAAGTGAGGTTTATTACAAAATTTGGAGTTTGTTTTGTAGGAAGATTACCAAAAGAGATTCACTAAATAACTAAATAGGAGATACTCTGTACATGAGTAGATTAATAAGGTAGACTGGCTTTGCATTAACTAGATCAATAATTGAGAGTAAATGACGACTACTGACCCCATAAATGATGACTGTAAGATATCTTATATTTGATAGATCACTGCGAGATATTACTATAAACTTCTTTAGGCCTCAAATGCGCTTGAAAATTTAAAACGAGACGATTTTGAGTTCCTTAAAACTTAAAATGTATCCAGTCACAGTGGATCATACTCTACGATATATTATTTACTTTACATTTACGATATATAAGTAAGGATACTTGATGTTTGATATATGTATTATGAATTGTAGTGCATTTACGACACATAATTTAAAATATTGGATTTACAATATTAGACTTAAGATATTTAAATTAAGATATATCATTGACAATGCATTATTTACAATACACCATTAAGCATCATTTTTCATTTACGATATTCCAACTCGAGTGTAAATTCCGCCTGGCTTGAAAAGTAGATAACTAAAGTGTTTGCATATTCCCTTTCACGATACACAATTGAATGTGGAATTCATAATTGATGAGCCCGTTGAATATACCCATTAAGCATTTTATAGAGGGCACAAAACAATGACCACCAGTTGTCATTTATACCACATTTTCTTTTTTTTTTTTTAGACTTTACCCCATTTTAAAACATTCTTTTTAACTTTTGCTTTATCTTTTTTTATCGTTTTTTTTTTTTTGCACAATTGTTTAGCGCCACCACAAATTGACCTCGTGCCAGTTCTGGGTTCGAAAAGGGGTAGGGGGTGGGTGAAAAGTGGGTGGGGGTGGATGACATTTGCATTGTCATCATATGGAAAGAACGTCGCATCGTAGACAAACTTCAACTTATAGACAAGAAACTGAACTGCTCGAAGTCAGAGTTGAAGAAGCGGCAGAAGCTGCGACTAGCTTCTCTCTGCGGTTCAAATCTACACGAAGCAGATGACAGAAGGCAGCTCCTTAGAAGTTGTCAACGTGGAAGCTGTCTCCAACATTCTCGCCATATATATATCTATATCTATATATACATATATATATTTTTTTACTCGTACTCCTCTTCGTACGCTTTTGACATTTTACACGCGCAAGGCCTGAGACAAGCGGCAAGAGACGAAGTTACGCGAGGGACACAGTTGGAGAAAGAGTGGGAGAGAGAGGAAGAGAGAGGGAGATGTGTACAGAGACAGAGACAAGCGACGCGCTCGGCCAAAGGGCAAAAATTGCATGAAAAAGGCGCCGCCAGTGGCTGTCAACTTGCAACTTGCAGCAACTCCAGATGCTGATGCAAATGTAAATGCAGCACGTAGCTTGCAACGAGAGGGAGAGAGAGAGAGAGAGAGAGGAGAGGAGAGGAGAGAGAGAGGAGAGGAGAGAGAGAGGAGAGGAGAGTGACAGGGGGAGAATAAGAAGAGAATCGGCTGGATTGCTTAAAAAGTTGTCATGTTCGAATTGCTTTTGTTTTTAATTTTTACAATTGCGGATGATAAAGAGAGAACGCAGAAAGAGAGAAAGAGGGAGAGAGATAGAATAGAGTTCCTAAAAGTTCCTTTCTATATGAAGATATAGGATATACCTTCATATATGATATAGTAAACTACTTGGATAAACTCTATGGGAATCATGAAAATTGTTTATCGTATATCAAAGACATCGTCAAGGTAAATAAAACTTAAGTGTTGAACGACATTTAGATGTGAAAGATCTTCCGGGTAAGTGTAAAAAAAAACTCCATTAATTTATACCACAGCTAACGATCTCAGAGATCGATTATCCATTTCCTTTGATTTTCCATCCAAAACCCATTTAAAAGCCTAATTCAAAAAGATATCAAACCCTTTTTTGAGCCTCTGTAAGTAAGAAATTCGACTAATGACCAAATCGAATGCAATCGGGATACAAAACTGAGATGGAAATAGATAGAGAGAGAGAGAGAGAGAGAGAGAGAGAGTGAGATAGATGTTGGAGATGAACATGCAAGATGGATGGTTAGGAAATTGTAATTGCATAGGGCAAAAGATACAAAGATACAAAGTTGAAGACACACGAGTTTGAGAGCCTGATGCAGCAATTAAATTGCAATTAGAGAGAAAGTAAAAGAGAAAGAGAGGGAGAAAGATAATATGAAGGTAGGCGATGGCAAGTGGGCGTGACACAGACCAGAATGTGGGCGTGCCAGTTGAAGTTTGAACTGCATTTTAATGGGAATTTTGGATGTAGCTTAATAACTCAATTGCCGCAGTTGCTGCACTTGCAACCAAATGTTGCATTTGCCGCAGTTTCTTGCTACACAATGCGGACCAAAGATGAGTCATTATTTTTGGTCGCTCGTTTTTTCGGTTTCGGTCTCGCTTTCAGTTTTCCCATGAAAATGCCAGAAAATGTCTTTCATAAATGATAAATGGGGCCCGAAAAGCTAATGCCACGCCCCTTTTCGACCAATTTTGGACAGCCTGCTTTGGCCATATATGTTATGAATGTCTGCGACGCTGCCATGAATGTATGTCTGCCATTTCTGTCTGTCTGTTTGGCGGTTTGTCTGCCTGTCTGACAGTCTGCCATATCTGTCTGTCTGTTAGTCCAGTCTGTCGATCTGTCTGGTCTGCCACTTCTGACTGTCTGTCGGTCTAACTGACTCTTTGACAGTTTGTCTGCCACATCTCTCTGTCGGTCTGCCACATTTGTCTGTCTGTCGATATTTCGGTTTGCCTGTCTTTCGGTTTGTCTCTGTCATATCTGCCATGTCTGTCTGTCTCTCTCTCTTCTACATCTGTCTGTCTGCCATGTCTGCCATATCTGTCTGTCCGTCCGTCCGTCCGTCTATCATTTGTTTGGGGTCTCTGCTCCGGCTAACTGTCGCCGTATGAAATATGAAACGTTGCTGACATGTTGCCACATAACTACACACCAACAATCTCCCACCCCCAATGCCCACATCCTCTGCCACGCCCCCTTCCACCGCCCTCTTTGTCTGCGCTCAATTTGGACAAATTGATTTCACACACAGAACTTTTTACAGAAGTAGCAGCTAGCAACAACAGTTGCTGACGTGCATGTTGCTGATGGGACTATTGCTGCTGTGTGCTGCTGCTGCTGTGTATTGCTGCTGTGTGTTGCTGATGTGTGCTGCTGTGTATTGCTGCTGGCGTTTGCGTCTTTATAGCATTTAATATGCATAAACAAAAGCAACACAACGAGATGTTTGAGATATTCCCCAATTCCTGACTTTCTCATAATTTGTCTCCCTCTTCCTTTCTCCTTTTCTCCCTTTTGCTCTCTCGCTCCATCTTGAAATATTATTGCGTATAAATATTGTTTATTTGAGCAAAAAAGAAGTCGGTCATTAGTTTTGGCTGGCAGCTCGTTGATCGATGTGGCAAATGTTTCAAATGCTTTTTCACATTCCAGACGCGATTCGCTTCGACAAATGGGGAATTACGACCATGAAATTTAACGGGACATCCAAGACTCAATGTATGCGCTATTTGTGCATCACTAGACATTGTTCTATTCGTTGCAGCTTGAATTGTGAGTAAATAGTTAACTTGCTGTTTATCGATAAATGTTATCGATAAATATTTAAGGTTCTGCTTGGACTATACAATGATCATGTATTTTTATTTTACGTAAATAACCGTTTTTATAGGTAGTAATACATCGATATCGATATATGTTATCGACAATTGTTATCGATAGTCAATTAATGCCAATTGCTATCGATTTTTGTTTCTTCTGTTAACTTTTGTATTAAGCTTACGAAACTAAAATTCATGCAAGACTCCATTAGTACAGCAGATATTTTTCCCTCCAAAATATGTGATTCTTAATAGAAAACATTCGCATTAAAAACTGTTTAGTTTAAGTTTCGACACACATATATACAAATATCTGTCGAAATGGACTGGCACAGTGGGACAAAATCAACAAATTGTCGCATAAACAAAGCAATTGTGCATTTGACTTTGTTTCTTTTCGATTCTTTAGGGTCTATTTGGAATAGAGTGCTGATAAGCAATAATATTGAACCCTTCGCTATTCTACAGTCTGTATACAGTAACCCCCACCCCCATCCCTCCCGTTTACCCCCCTTGGGCTGGGCCTCTGTCAATCGCAAGTGCAATCAACGTCGAAAACGTTTCCATCGACAGTTTTAATAACTTTTTCCCCATGCTGAGACATTTTGTTTGGACAATTGAAAGATGAGGGGGAGTTGGGAAGGGGGTGGGGGATAGGAAGGGGGTTTTCATATCTGTTGCTGGACCAAGTTTTGCAATTGATTCGCTTATTTTTTTGCTTGTTTGTTTGTTGTTTTCCAATCCTTTCGGAGCGCTCGCGTCGATTTGTTTTGTTATTTCAATTTGTTTACTTTGGCTTTTGCTCTGTTTTTGTTTTCCATTTCGATGTGATTTTGAATTTGATTTTGCATTTTGTTTTCTTTTCTCTTTCTCTTTCTCTGTGTGTGTGTGTGTGTGTGTGTGTGTGTTTGTTTATCAATCAATTTGGCTAATGTGATTGATTGGTTTGCACTTTGTTGCAGTCAGTTAAGCAACAATTCTCACATCCTGCAAGCTTCTGCACCACTTGCCACCTGCCACTTGCCCCACTCACTTGTTACATGTTGCAGCTGCAAACAGCCAGTCGCAATAAATGCAAAAATCGAGAAACACAGAATTATCAAAACAAAGTCTTAAAAACATATTTCCAAAAAAATTGCCTATCAAACTTGAATAATTGGATAAAAGAATTCGGTTGAGTAATGGAAATTAAAAAAATTATCTGAATGATTAAAAATCGGTTCCAGTTTATTATTAAAGAGACTTAAATTTCGCAGAGCTTTATCTTGAAATTTTAATGCCGATAAGGTTGTTTTAGAGGGTGACTGCTAGTCGGTTAACTAGTTTCCATTTTCACTTGCTTTTTGCGTAAGTTTTTACATTTTTGCTTCCATGCGCTTCCATTTCAAAATCGCTTTTGCAGGCAATTAGAAAAAAAACACACTTGCGCTTACACTCGGATACACACACACACACACATACACTCGGGCACACAGACACACTCGCCACTTCGCGTGTGGTCTTGTAAAACTTTGAAGCGTGTAGTTTGCAACGCACTAAAACCACTTGCCACGCCCCCAGTCCCCCTATAACGCCCATATGCCACGCCCTCTGCCACGCCCATGGACAGGGTCCACACTCTATGGAGATATCAGTGAACCCTTTCGTCGCATAGTTTGTTGTGCAAATTTTGTGTTTGAAAAAAAAAAACGCTTAAATGTTGAGTTTTCAACTTCTGTTCCGTTTCCATTCGTTCCGTCACGCGTTCTACGCCCCCATCTCTATTAACACCTCCTAAGTATTTGGCAATTTTTTTGCATTGCTGTATTTTCATTTCACAGACGCCTCTTGCATTTTCACATGAATTGGCGATTTTTTTCTGCCTGGAATGTCCAGCGTACTAGCTTACAAAAAGAAAAAAAATAAGTAAGACAGCTCTTTTAGAGTGTGCTCGACTAAGAGATACCCTGAACTTAGTTCAGCTCTGCGGTTTAGGAAAATTTGCTTACTTCTCTAAAAGTCAAACATGCTCAAAAAACTAAAACATGATATCGATAACAAGCAAACGAAAAAAAAGTTATCGATTATTGGTAACAAACGGAATATGCGCATGCTATAGGAGAACCTATATGATAAATTTCAATTTATTAGCTTTTATAGACGCTGAGATCGACGCTTTCATACATTCGGACAGACGTGCGGACAAGGCAATGGGCTTGGCCACGCCTTCTTCGGCCTGACATTATCACAAAAACATTCTACCCTGTTTATCCATTTTCAATGGGTTCTGCGTATAAAAAAAAAATACAGTTACAAGAAAAATGTTTCTGTTAAAATGGAGCTGGCCGCAAAAGTTGCCTTCTGGGTGCACAGATATCGCTTGGATGCCCCCTAAAATGAGTTATGGTTCGCATTCTGTATGTATGTGTGTCTGTGTGTATGTGTGTGTGTGTGCTACGCTGTTTGTTAAACGATGCAGTTACTTAGCCTCAATGCTCCAAAACAAGTCGAAACAAATCTTTAAGAGTTAAGCAAAGAAATTTATGTTGGTTCAGACGTGTTTAAAAACAAAGAACTGGCTTGCGGAGCGGTTCATATCTCAAAGCTGGGAAGTCAATTAAGTCGAGATTGCAACTTGATTGCTTTTTGAATATAGCTGGCAATAAAGAAGGAAATGTTTCAGTTTATTTTCCCAGGTGTGGGAAGGCTTTTCCTTTGATTGTGTGAAACATGGAATTTCGATTGACGGATCATCAGTCTGTCAATTAGTCAGAAGGTAAGTGAGTCGTTCAGTCAGTTAGTAAGTAAGTAAATCAATCAATTGGTCAATCAAACAATCAGTCACTTAAACAATTAATCAGTTCATCTCTCCTGTACAATCAATCGATAAACCAGTCAGACATTTATGTAGTTCGTTAATTGGTTTATTTAGCCGGTATGGGAGGTTAGTTAATCACATAGTCAATCAATCAATCAGTGTATGCTTTAGATTGTCAACCAATCAGTGAGTTACCTAATCTTAATCAATTAGTTTGCATGGATTTAAAAACCATTTTTTATAAAGTTTTCACAACCCCTACAGAAGACATCAAACACTCAGTCAGTCAATCGATCAATCAATCAATCAAAACTAAAATCAATCCATTAAAAATCTTGTAATGGGGTTTACTAAATAGATTTCTCGTATGCCAAATCAAAATCATGCTCACATTTTTCCATTATGAAGCACATGGAAGCAGATGATAATTGGGGAGGTCATCGACTCCGGAGCGGTTCAGCGCCGAACCACTTGTGCAGAAGCCATAACACACAACAAACAGGCTAATAAATAAAAATAATAAATAAAGATTGACCCAGAAATCCAGATGCAGCTGCTCGGAGCCAAAAGCATTTACCATCCATCTATCTATACAAAGTTCGACCATAATTTATGATACATATGCATACATATATATATATATATGTACTTGTATATGTATAAATATCTACATACACATGTTAAGATACTTTTGGGGCTACTCGAATGCTACTTAATGTATGCCTTTTTTTTTTTTAGTTTTTTGGCGACACATTTTCTCTCATTTTCTTATTTATAGAGTTGCTTGTGTTTCGTATCGTTTGAGAATCGAAGAGAAGAGCGGAACCAAAAAATAAGAGAAAAACTTTGGCAGCCCTTTTAATCGTGTTTGGTCTTCATAAACAAAGCTATAAAAAATATGATTGTTGTTATTTGTGCTGCAGGCGCCACAACATTTTGTAGGGGCATGCCACAACACCCACTTCCATACCCACCCCCATCTCCAGCTCTCTCGCTCCCTTTCTTCTCTACAGTTGGCTACCATCAATAAAAAAAAATGCCTGTGGCCGTGCGTTAGATTCATTTTTATTTATAGCGTTCCACTCTGAAGAAGGATAGGCATAGCGAGAGGGGGAGGGCGAAAGGAGGGAGAAAGTCCCAATTTCTGTTTTCAGCTTTAGTTTTGGTTTTGACTTTTAGGCTAATTGAATTCTGGTTACCAATCAACAAAAGCTAAAGAATTTATGTGAGAAATCTGAATGTTCCGATTTAATAGATGTGGAACATATTAACCTGTCCAATTCTGATAGCTGGTTTGGTTTTCTAGCTTTTAGCCAACTTGATCAAACTGTCAATCAATTATAGTCAGAGCTTCGAATCGAAGCAATTGTTCGTTTTTGAAGTCGTGAATCGAGTCCATTTTGAATTTTGCTGTCTCAAACGAATTCTTTATTTATATTTAATAAATTTAGTTTGTTTGTCTCTTTTATTGTAAATAAAACTTAGAAATTTTGTCGAATGTTTTCTTCTCTACTCTGTTCT
Source organism: Drosophila pseudotalamancana (assembly GCA_037075185.1). Classification (NCBI taxonomy): domain Eukaryota; kingdom Metazoa; phylum Arthropoda; class Insecta; order Diptera; family Drosophilidae; genus Drosophila; species Drosophila pseudotalamancana. The sequence goes on along the minus strand of JBAMCK010000785.1, from coordinate 138,171 downwards.
CCTTTTTTTTCATTGCTTTCTAAAAGGTTTAACTACTTTATTAATTACAATAATTAGAAATCCAGTTATCGATAACTGTTATCGATCAAATTTAAATATAAAATCTGAGCGCTTTTCAAGCAAGTTTCTCAAAAAGCCAGCTCTTTCTTTTCATAAAGCCGAGTTTTTAATGGAAGTTCTAGTTAATTGTTGCTCTTAGGATAGGTTAAATTTAACTTTGCGTTTGTCATTTATCAATTGAAATCTTGTGTTTGTCAGTCAATTGACCTTTGAACTAATAGAGAAATAAGTATTATGAGAGTTCGAGTGTCTGTTTTTGGAAATGCATTCAATGTCAATGCAGCTGTTGCTTATGATAAGTAACAAGCAACAACAACAACAACAACAACATGTAACAACAAACAAAATCAAGTAGCAACTGTTGCACATAAAACAAAAATAGACACAAATGTTTTTCCCAGCTGAGACACACACAAACATACACACACAGGCACACACATAAATCTTTTCACACACGTGTCAAAAGTTGAGTTGCTGCATTTTCGTTGTTTACACCTAACAACAATAACAACAACAGCAACAACTAGAACTTGAGCGCTGATTTTTTGACAAATAATTTGACAAACTTGATGAAAAAAATGAAAAACGTTGCGAATGTTTTTGAAAGGAAACTTTTGCATTTTCTTTTGCAGCCGCTTTTCCCAACTGTTTTTCCTCTGTATGGCAATTTATGCGTGTTTTTAGTTGCTATTATTATTATTATTTTTTTTTTTTTCGTTTTTGTTGAAAGTGTTTTCAAGTGCTTGTCTCGACTGTCTGGCTTACAATTTATGACATGCAATTAGTGTGTGTGCGTGTGCGTGTGTGAGTGTGAGTGTGAGTGTGATTGTGTGTGCCACATTGTTTTGTCACCTTTAATGACTTGGCGGCATTTGACAGAGCATAAACAGGCCATTAAAATGCTCGCGACTACCAGAACAACAACAACAAAATATTTCACGTGTCGATTTCCAAATTTATGATTTGCCATCGACATTCGAAGGAGTCCCCATTTCTCTTCCTCTTCCTTTTCCTGCCTGTTGAGTGATTTGTGTGAAGTGGAGCCCTGTTGAACAGCGACTATTAACATGCGACACTTACCTAAAAAGAAAAAGAACAATCAAAGCATACATTAGTTAAATATGTCAACGCAGAAGTTACAACTTATTGAGAATTATAAGAATGCGTTAATCATATATTTGAGGTTACATTCGAACAGATACAAATGTATCTTTTGATCTAACACATGGCAGAAAGATGTTGCTTTAAGCAAAAGTACTCTGATTCAATCTGAATTCAGAAGCGATTTATAATACGCAAGTGTATCGTTTTTACAAGCAATTCATCACATATAAATGTTTTTTTTTTCTTTTTTGGATAAAAACTCTTGAAATGACAAATAATGAGCAAGCTGTTTGGGAATAAAGATTAAAAGTGCTCGAATTTTATCTGTAAGAATTCAAATTCAGTAGCAATCCATAAGAAACAAGTGCATCTTTCGAATATTTTAAAGCTCTTGAGATGTCGAGTGATGCCAAAGCTTATAGCGAATCACAATAAAAAATATAATGCTAATACTGACAATGTATTGCACATAATAAACAAAAAGTATCCATAAGATATAAAAGTATCTTGATAATTATTAAATTTATTACAATCGAAAAACTATGATGAACAGTTTGCTTTTGCTAATTTTAAGATTAATTAAGCAGAAAAACTATCTTTCAGAAACAAACGTATATATATCGAAGTTTTAGTTAAAGCAAAAACTTGTTTCAATTAAAACAAGAAACACTTTTAATCATTTCACAGATACGATGGTTTTTTTGTTTCCTATCAGATACAAATATATTTAAAGCTTTTTGCCTTGCTTTAAATACACTTCCGTTCTACGTTTAGCTAAGACCAGACCAGACCAGAATTATAAAAATAGGATACAAATTACGTGCCTGTCTCTCAATTAATAATGAATAATATAGCATTTAGAAATAGACAAGAGCCAAAGTACGTGCTGAAGCATCAATTGAGTGAGAGCTGCTATTTACACACTCATAATCTGTTTACGCACAGATACAAATGTATCTTTTAATCTGTTTGAGGCCGACTTCTTAAGCCAAAGCAAAAAAAAAAGGAACAGAAATTGAATTGTAAACAACAATTAAGGTACTTAAAATCCACTATTGACAAAAATGTACAACAAATGCGCTTAAGATTAGTTTTAGGGATTTCCTTTTGGGCAACCACCAACCACCGACACTCACACACACAACCCCTAGAAATGGTTTTGGAGATTAATGTTAATTGAAATGCATGAGCTGTGATTTTTTTTTTTCCTACATCTCTCAAATTGAGTCCTTTTTTTATTCGAGCTTAAATGAAGTGTTAAGAGGCTGCCAGCAAAAATGTTCGGACATAAATCACATTTGCAATTTGGCAAAGTGCATGCCCAAAAGATACAAAGATACAATGGCGACATTTAAGATACATTGCGTGGCCCGAATAAAAGACAAAAGGACAACCCTCGACTTTCTTGACTTGTCAGATGGAACTGATTTATGCGGCTGAAAAAATCAAATTATTATTTTAGTTTCTTTTCCTATTTGGGGCGCGTATACCCTATAATTGTGGCAGATGTATTTATTTGCCGGGCATAAGTGTTCAGTAGATACAAATAAATTGTTTATAGAAAATCAAAAGCTAATTCTTCATAGATAATCTTTGAATCTACAAACTATAGAAACAAAAGTTCCTTAAAAAAAAAGAAATACATTTAGACAATCAACTAAAATGCGCTTTTAACACAACTACAGGGTATCATAAATAAGCGTAAATAAGCGCATGTCTTCCTTTACCCCCACGAATCGAAGAACATTTTACAGTTGTCTTTCAGCCCTTCGACCGGCGATAATGTTGTTGCGTCTATGCCGAGGCGTAGATCCATTAAAACTATGCCAAGAACTCCCCAACTTTCGAATTTCTATCTGGAATCGAAATCAGTAACCGAAACCCCCGTCGATTTTTGGCTATAAATTTGCTTTATGCTTTTGACTTTGCAGCAAATTGAGTTGACATTGTGTTGGATGAAGTAGACCCCATAGAGAAACCCCCCTGGCTGACTAATAGATCACCCTCCATTTAGCAAACGTTTCAGTCGCTTTAATTGACATATTATGTAAACAGGATAGTTGACATTCCCTTCGCATAGGTCCTGTCCGGAACTGGGAAACCGAACAGCTGTATTGACACAGCCGTTAAGCTAAAGTGCTGCTCGTTTGCGTTAAGGATTCGCTTTCCCTTTCAGTTCTCCCTCACACACTCTCTCTCTTTTTCGCTCTTTGACAGTTCTAATTGGAAAAATATGTTGGCCCAATAAATTTTCCATTTGGTTTTTCATTATGCTATTCGATATTGATAAAAGTGCATGGCACACATTTCTTGAATTTTTCCTAATTAAGTTTTTCCAACCATTTTCCTATGAATTACAAAAAAATTCGATCAAAAGTTGCTGATAAAGTGCAGCTGGCTTCGGTTTTTATTTTTTAGTTTTTGTGTTTTTGGAATTCATTTTTAATTAAGACTGCATTTAAAAAATATGACTTAAGAACATATTTTTGGACACATTTTGTGGCATCTGGAATTTATTGTTAGTTATGTTTTAGTCTGGAACATGATAATAAAGGGAAAATACAAGAATAGAAAACTAAATAGTCGCAAGGTGCTCAAAAGGACCTTAAAAAGAAAACTGTGTCTCAACTTTGACTTTATTTATAGAAGTATTTAATATCTTGTTCGACGTTGTTTTGATAATGTTTTAATGACAGTTACTATGTAAACTAGATTATATAGAAGCTCTTTATAATTCTATGCCTGAACAAGAACTTTGTAATCTTAAAAATTATTTCCAAAAACATTTTTCATTTCAATTTACTTAATTACTTTTAAAATCTGAAATTTGTAATTCTTTAAGCAAGCCAAATCGATTTTTAAAGCCACAAATTGCGTTGAACCAAAATCTGAAATCGTTTTGAAGTTATTTCAGTCAGCCGGAACGCCCCACTGCAAACGGCTCGAGAACGTTAAGAGGAGGCACTTAAAATAGACACATTTGATATGATATGATATGATATGAGGGGCAGGCAAGCAAGCAAGCAAGCAGGCATCCCAGTTGACACCTTTGACTATTTTGTGGCCGTGGCATTGGAGGCTGAGTGCGATGTGATGATCTATTTTTAAGAATCTTTAAGTTATTCGAAGAGTGAGTGAACGTAATTGTCGCACGAGATACATTTGTGACTATCCTCTGAGATACATTTGTGTGTGTACGTGTGTGTGTGTGTGTGTCTCAGTCGTATTGCCTCATTATTTGTTGATGCGCTTTGTCTACTAAATGCCGTCTGGGGACCGTTCGCTATTTCGTATTTCGTATTTCGTATTTCTATTTCGATATGGGAATAATATATATTGCCTCTCTCTGGTCGGTCTCCCTCGTTTGCTATAAGCCGACCCTCTGAATCGACTTAAGTGCCTGCCACCAAGCTGCACGCCACATCCCAAAAACAGTTGCCACAATTTATCAAAACGGGATCCAAGTTTTTACGACTGTGGGAAATTATTTTAATTAGTTAAACATTTGAAGAAAAAAAGAAATGACGTAGAATCCGCTTTGAATAAGTCACAAGAACTTTAGCTTTAAGAAGAAAGCAAACAAAGAAGAGGAAGTCGGCTTTCTGATTAAGCTAACAAAGATTTGTGATCTTAACTATTCCATCTTTAATGTGGGGAATACAAATTTCAAAAATTATCTTTTTTACATTTCACATTTTTATTTAAATAATTTACTAAGTTTAAGCCCACTCACTCAGTGGGCAGCTCACAGCTCACTCTTTTTCTCACTCGCACTTCTCAGATGGTTTATTTATAAATTTTTATATAAATTTATGTTACGTTTTAACGGGGTTGCGGGGCTTGAGCCTGGCAAACATTTTGCTACCATATAAACAGTTGTCAATGATAATCAACTTGAACTTCCTGTGCGTAACTTTATACTTCATCAACCTTTCAGGTGTGTTAACTACAAAGAGTCGCATACCCTGTTTAAATTTTCAATACTAAAGCGAGCTCCATGCGATAATGAAAATCTCTCTATTTATAATAATCAGCAGTTCCAAGAAGGGTATCCCTAAGAAGTCTAGCGTGTTCGCGGTTTTTAATGATTTATATTTTTCTTTTATATATGTTTTTTAACCCTCTAAGACAGCCCTCCAGACTAGATACCTCTCTCCAGTCACCTAGCTAGGGTATCCTTCAGTCGTGCTTTACGTAATGACTTAAGCTCATTTAGTCATTAGTCAACCGCGTCAAGTTTCCCCTCGCAGAAAAAAAGAAGAGAACCCACACACATTTTCACGCATCGGTGGACAATTTATGCCCGGAGCGGAGCCAAACACCTGTTGCTCCGAGGGTTCAATGTGGTTCGATGAGGTTCGAGGAGGTTCAGGGTTGGGGCTTCTTGTGCCGCTTCGTTAGCTGCTGTAAGCGGCAGAATTCAATTTGAAAAGCTGGCAGCAAAAAGTGCGACAACAAACGCATTTATGATTCATTGAGTGCAAAATGTCGTGAGCACTTTTTTTCGACTTCCGCAGGGGCCAAAATTATCGAAGTGCCGGTCTTTTCTTTCATTTTTTTCTTTCTTATATTATATTATATTATATTATTATTTAAGTAGTCGCTTTTTGCGCCGGTGTTGACAAATTGCCAGCTGGTTGAAAAGATGTAACAAAAACACGCACATCGAACTCAAAGGAAGTCGTTTCAGCATCATTAGGCAGCGAGTCAGAGAGAGAGAGAGAGAGAGAATGAACCGGAGAGAGAAAGGAAGTTGCCACAAAAAGGTAGTTTGAAGACTAGCCTAAGAAAGTCTCCAGCTTGAGCGTAAAGTAAAGTTTCGCAACTTGTCAGAGCAGAGAGAAACTTGGAAGTTAAAACAAAAAAAAGAAGAGTTTTGCTTATTGAAAGAGTCAAGTCTTGTAAAAGGGGAAGCTGAGAAGTCTGTGAAGGTTTTTTTTTTAGCGGAAGGGAAGCGCTGATTGACTGCAAGGAACAACGATCCAAGAACAGTTTTATAGGAAGTCGATAAGTTGGTTGGAAATGCGGAAGAGCGGCTTAATGGAAAAATCTTTTCATCATTTTTGCTAATTAATGTTGTTAATTGTACACAGTTTAAAAGAGTTCATTATGGTTGATTATGATCTTTAGGTAGAAGTAGAAACATTAAAGACTTCCTATAAGAGAATTCCAGTGAGAATAGAATTATACTCTATATACCTACATATGTATATCTTTCCCTATTATATCTACAGCTGTAGCTCTGTTTAAGTATCTATCTACATCTATCTATTTCTGCAAGTCCATCTATATCTATCTGTATCTTTATTCCTAAAACTGAACATTCAATAGACTGCGCATTGCGGAACTGCATTAAAGTTAAACGATAGTCGGAAAAGCTGTCTCAAGGGAAAGCGAGTCAATAACGAGGACCAAACGATGCCTTGGTACATTATAGACTCCGGCTGTCCAGACCAAATAGCTAGCATAATTTATAAGGCACGTCCTTCGTGTTCGCTTACTAATTTACCAGAGAGCGAGGGAGGGAGAGAGAGAGAAAGAGAGTGTGTGGCACGCTCCTGCATAGTTTTACCGAAAATGAATAATTAATAAATCAAAAAATTAATGAGGCCGCAACACGCGCAACCGAGGAGGCAGCCAAAGAGGTGGAGGTTAACAAATGCTTGGCAAATGTTGCAACACGCATTTTGCTGCCATCACACACACAGATACACAAACACACACACACACACAATGCGACGACGTCATCAAATTTTCCGCCTATTTGTTTGCAACAAACAAAATTAAAACAATCATAAAAATAAAAATAACTAGAAAACTCCGACGATGCGCCATGTGGCACTACTTGGCTGATGGCACGGGGTCGCAATATAGTCTCGGGTACGGCCCTAATACCTAATGCCCAATGCCAAAACAGAGCAGCCCTTCACCCTCCCCTTCACTTTTCACAGACGGAAGAGACATTAGCTAGAAAGGCCGTTAAAGCGGCACGCGTCAGAAATCAAATGTCGACCAATACAAGCTGAACGGTCGGTAGAGCCACAGAGGGAGAGGGTGGGACTGAAAGAGAAACAGAGAAAGAGAAAAAAGGAGAGACAGGGCGAGAGAGAAAGCAAGACCTGATCAGAGGGTGTCAGCTAGGGGTCGCTCTATCATAGCGATTCGCCTTTTCGCAATTTATGAATTGCTATTCCACGCTACCCTCTACCCTGCACAGTCTCCAATTGCTGCGACCGATTGTTGCAACACACACACTTTTCATCAATCTTATTAACTGTTGTGCCAAATTGGTTGTGCTTGTGTGTGTAGATCGAATTGCCGAACATTTATTGCCTGTCTGATGGAAACCTACTCTTAATTGCATCGATAACTGAGTTAGATATTTTAATCTCTTAACATACTTAATGTTGTTTTCTCTAGAATGTTTCTATTTTTTCTATATTTACAAGTTTAACTAGCTTCTAATGTACATATAAACAAACTTTGATCGGGTATATTATGTGGTGATATGTGAAGAATCGGTTCGAAATGAGTTTTTGTTTGAGTTATGATTCTTTCTATAGAAGACTTTCTTTAATTTTAGACTTCCTCTTTTCTTTTAAGGTTTCATATTCTACCTTCTCTATATACTACTTCATTTCGCATTGAAGACTAAAAGGGAACTCCTCACTTCTTTCTTTGCTCATATAGGGCTTACATAATAGTTTGCATTCCAGACTATCACTAGACTGAACCTCCTATATAGACCTCGGCACTTCCTCTTCCCCATTTCTTATAGGGTAAATGCTTAGTTAACTTCCACTAGACTTCACCTCCAAAAAGAGACTTCCTGTGGAATTTCTTTTCCTACATACTTTGCGTTGTGTCCTCACTTTTTCTTTTTCTTTTCCTTTTCCTTCTTTATTCGAATTCTAATTGCCCCTTAAGGAACTCAATCCTTTTTGGCTACAAATAAAATAACTACGAAATACTCAAAAGTTCTACGATTCTACATTGTTCTAACTGAGAGCCTTTCAGTTACCCCCTTACAGGTAATTGTGTTGGGTTCGTTTTAAGGCAGAAAGTGCTGCAACAATTTGCCTAGTCAAAGCGGCGGAGGAAGTCATCCATAAATGTGATGCACGGAAAGATGCTGAGCCAAATTGCCAGCCAAGAGGCAAAAGATACAAATCCACAAAAACTGAATCAGCAAAATTAAATCATCAGTGCCATTGTTCAAGTGTGTTTCTTACTCGGAATTATTGTGATAAAGCAAAGTCGAAGGAAACGGAACTGAAAATCAAAAAACATAAACTTCAAAGGAAAAAAAAGAAGAGATGTTCAGACTCTTTCAGATGAGTCGAATTGTCAACTCGATTCGCTGGAAGAAAGGAAAAGGTAGATCAAAAACTTTTGCATCACTCCTCACCAAAAAAATAAAAAAAAAAAAAAAATGCAACTCAACCCATAAACTGAACCCAGAGATAAAACCATAAGTTAAGCATTATAACATATAGTCTGGCAATCCTTTGTCTGTCACGCTTGCTCTTTCTTCGTCTCTCTCACTCTCTCTCTCTCTCTGGCATCAAATGTGAACGAACTTTTACTTTTGCAGAGGTTGGGAAGTTGAAGATGCATCATACTTAGCTGCAGGTAATGTGTAAGCTGCATCATTAATCTTTAGCCCGCATCAGAGCCGAAAACATAACCTCAAACCCGAACTTAACCTCAATTCCCATTGGGGACCAGGGAACCGTTTGTTGAGTCAGCTCTTAAGTTGTCTGCTTGTTGGGTTATTAATGGGTTAAGCTAATTATTGACAACACTGATGTCTGGACTGCCACACCCCCTCTGCCTGCACCGCCCTTATTCATCTACCGAGAAAAAGCCCGAACAACAATAACAATCAATTTAAAATTCTTTCCAATACATTTGCTGCTCAAATTATGCATGACAAATGTTTAAAAGTTCATGACTAAAATGCAAACAAAGAGCTGTTACCAAGGGCGTCGACTAAGGGGGTAGGGAGGAGGGGAGGGATTCTTGTTTCACAGGATTTTGATGGGATGCGAACGAACGTTGGCGTATTGCGAAAAATTGCCATAAAATTATGAAAATTCGAGCTAAACGGTGGAGGCAGACCAGAAGGGCATGGGCGCAGTGTAAGAGGAAGGGGGAGGGGGGGTCTAAGGAAGTGGCAACTAAGGTCTGTAGCTTCATGCAGCTAACTTGGCTGCAAGTTTTGTGGGCGCTGACGAAAATGACAGCCATGGTCAGAGTCCCAGCAGAGGCGTAGATCGAAAGGGGGATCAAACAAAAAGTGAGTGTTGCATAACAGCTAAGTCAAGCAAATGTAGTGATGTACTCATCCATCCATCAATGCTGCAACTGATCAAAGTGTGTGTGCTGTAATCGAAGCCCCCCTTTTGAGGGCCGCCTCTGGCGGGGGAGAGAATGCAACGCAGCAAATTTAGTCAAGGTAACTCTCATCACTCAACAGCCAACAAACGGCAAAAGCGACAATGCAACAAAATTGAGCAAAAGTGCGGTTTGGCTAAAGGGGGCTACGCAGAGGGGTAGAAGAAAGAGGGGAACGGGAGAGGGGTTTAGCAATTGTAGCTGGCAAAAACGTTGATAATGACGCCAACGCTCGATTCGGAGAGCTAAGCCAAGGCATCATGTGAATGTGATGGAACTCAAATTAAGTTCAGGTGCAATAAGAGGGCTGGGGGGTAAAAGCATAGGCGTGCAAATAGAGGGGGCAGGGGGTGCCCGGTAACAAGCATGAGGAATGAAGCAAACAGGCGGTTTATTTGGTTAAGTGCTGAAAATTGGCAAAACCTAAAGGACTGGCCAAAGCGGCGGCCCTCCAAAGGAGGGGGTTAGGTAAAAAAAAAGCAGAGGATATACCAAAAAAAAGGGAGGGGGAGGGGGGTAAAAAGGTGGGTTTGCTTAAAAGGGGGGTTAAAGTAAATCTTGCATTTTGTTCACTGGCCTCTTGTCAGAGTTGATGAGCTGCAGCTGATAGTTTGCAGCTTAATGGTGGGAAAAGTGCAGCAAAAAGAAAAAAATAGCTAGACGCAGGCACAAAAAGAAGCAGAAGAAGAAGTAGCACAAGTGAGGGAATAGGGCGTGGGAGCAAAGCAATTGGAGTGTGGGAAACGTAATGAGTGGGAACAATACCAGATACTAAATGCCAGCCAAGTGGCTGCAAGTGAAAGCCAAACAGGAAAGCAAGGAGCAGTGACTGATAGACTAACTGATACCCTATAATAGCGGAAAATGTGAGCCAGTCAAAGTGGAGTTCCTTGACTTACTAAGGTCCAATGTTACATTCTTTGACTATATGTAGCTGAGTATCAGTTGAAAATATATTAGACTTGACTATACCCTGCAATCAGTATATAACTATACCAAATACTTTATATAAGTTAATTGAAGTGATAGTTAGAGTACATACTCAAGCATGCACAATTCGCAAATACCCCGTAATACTCTATAAAATGATGTTTTGAGTTTTTATGTAAACAAATGCTGAATAAGCTGCAAAATTTATTTACGAATTTGTTGAAATTGTTGTAACGATATGAAAATATAATACTAAAAGTTACCCTGTAAAACACAGTAAGGTATAGAGCCTAAAAAAAATTGCTTAAATGTGATTTTAAAAAAAACTACAGAGATGATACGTTTATTTAAGAATTATTTCCATCTAACAGAAATCCATTAATAGTCTCTGTCTAATAAATGCTGATAGATACCTTGTGGTCATTTGATACCCTGCTTGTAAACCATTTGAATGGAGGGAGTGCATAAATAGACACACAACAAGCAAGAGGAAGGGACTGCAAGAGGATTAAGGTTATGCAAAGTTGAATACAATTAAAAGCGACTACAGCTGGAAGGAAAACTGGACAATTGGAGACAGAGATTGAAAGATTGTCAGACTGTTAACCAGAGAACTGGACATATTCGTAGCTGCATAAATAAAAACCGAAATGAAACCAATGAAAACAATAGACTCGGCCTCAACAATTGTCCAGACAGCAAATGGAACACGAATTCAGAAATGTGAAATAGAAACGAATTGATTAAACGACTACAATCCAAAAAAGAAGAAAAGAAAGAAATGAAGAAGAAAAGCCAGGGAAATGAAATAACAGTTCAGAGAGAAGTCGAGAGAGAGAGGGAGAGAGAGAGGCAGGACACATGACTAGAAGCGGAGACAATTGACCTGTGCTCCATGCACTTTGCATTACCAATTACAAACCGAGTCCCTGGGTAGGGGGGTAACGGTACTGGGGGACCCATGGAATGCAAATGGTAGCTAAGACCATTGGCAACAAATGCGGAACGTCAACGACCACGACAATTGAGGTCGCAATCAGGCAAAACGTCAGTTAAAAAGGGAACTTGAAAATGAAATCGAACCAGGGTAGCGCCCTCTTCCATTGTTATGCAATTCCAGAGGCTCACAGGAAAAGGGCAAGGTGGGGAGTCGATTAAAAATGCAGTTGATGGGCGTTTGGGGCTCTGCCTCTGTAGTCCAGCCTAAACACCTGGATTACGGCCAAAGGCGTTTCTGCCAGCAAGTGCTCGTATCATTGACCTTTTGGCACACGCCATTGCATGCTCCCTCCCTTTCTCCCCCACTCCCCCACTCTGTCACTCTCTCAATCTCTCACTCTCTCAGTCTCTCTCTTTCTCGCTGTGCTGTATGCAAGTAAGACATAATCCAATTAGCAATTAGTTGTGTCTGTCGGGTTACCTGAGCGCTTCAGACCCTCTTTAGATGGTTCAATAGATAGGCTGCGCAGGTAGACACAGGTAGTGGCTGAGCCCAAACCTGGCCCCGGTTTTAGGTTTAGGCACTGCCTAATGCATTACGCATGCCAATGCCGACTAAATAACTCAATTTAGTATGCCAGGGACGCACTTGTAAGGCATGCAGCACGTCTGACAGCGCTTCCTGTTCATCAGCCTGGACTAGACGCCCTTTACCATCCAATCAAAGAACAAACAAATTCTATCAAATATACACACGCACACACATTGATGTTCTAATCGAGTGTGTAGATATTTAGATATTTAGATATTTTTAAAATGGCTCTCAAACAACGTTTATGATGAGAGGCGTTCCTCGAAACTTAATTCACTTTTTTATATATTATTTTGTGTCAAAGTATGCCAATTTTTGTATACGAACTGTAATAGTAACTTATCAGCTTTATATATGACATATATAATTGCATTTTTGTTGCTCTTTGGTTAATATTTACTCATGTACCAATTTTCATAATTCTCTTATTGATAGATCCTATGTTCTACAGGGTATACGAACTGTACTAATTAAAACAACCCCATATAAGCAGCTTGGATTGAACACTCAAATAGTTGACAGATTAGAATTTGTTAAACACAACAACATCAACAACAAAATTATTTTCGCTTTTTCGACCGACTCAAGTGTGTTAACCAATGGAACCAGAGACCTAAAACTAGACGTTAAAAAACCCCAAAAAGAAATATAAAAAAAACAATCAAATCATTTTGTGGTATTATTAAATATTCGGTCATTTTGTTAAATACAGATTTCATTTCTTTGGGTAAGTGATATACCCTGTATTTCTAGTATGTGTGGCATAGAGTGTGAGATATATGTATGTGGATATCTAAGGCATAGATCGATGGGGCATACATTTTAGTGAATGTCATATGATATGAGTATGGAGTAAAAACATAACTTAAGATTTATATAAGATTGAGAATATTTTTTAAAATTTCGATTCTGTTTCGAATAGCTTCAAAATTTGTCGGTCTAAAGTCATATAGATAAAGACAGACCATATATAGCTTACACTCTCATACATGACTAAATTATCTGGATTTTTCCAGCATAAGTTCATGATATCAGATTCTAAATGGCAATGAATAACAGCTTTTTCTTTTGTTTTTATATCTAGTTTTATGGTTTATCACACATTGACATTTACGATGTGTTATATGGTCCACTTGATATATATTATGATGATATAAATATATGTTGCTTAAGATCATGTGCTATATCATTTATGATAATTATTCTTACAAGGCGAATGCCTTTTGTCTTTCTTTTCGCTTTTGCTGTCATTTGAAAGGCAGCAAACTGCATTTTTTATTTAAAATTCATTCATCATACTTAAAAGAAAAACTTGGGGTACAAAACAGAGTGCTAAAAGTCGGGGTTGGGAGTTGGGGAAAAGGGGAAGGGGGACAGTAAAACAATCCTTCATTTGTATTATTTTTTTTTTTTTTTTTTGATTTTGTTGAGCTGGTTTTTGGGTTTAGCTACTTATTGTTTGTGTGTTTGTAATTCCTCTGGCATTATATGCGGGTATTCATTTACCACGCCCCCATCCCCTTTTCCTCCTCAACCCCCTTTCTCGATTGCAACTGAGAAAAAGTTGTTTAATGGCATTCGAAGCAGCTCGCAGCGAAGCTTGAATTGAGTTTTTGGGTTGCAGCAACTACAGTGAAGCCTCTTGAAACTGACACAAACAAACATTGGCATAATTTTCATATTTTTGTGTTGTTTTCTTTTGTTTTCTTTTTCACTTAATTCACTTCTTTGTTGCTTCTCGCAGCTCATTTTCATTTGGCATACCAAGTTTCCCATCGTTCACATTCCGAACCACTTGTAATTATGCCACATGGCAGCCACATATATATATATATATATATATATATATAAGTATATATATGTATATGTGTATCTTATATATCTTATCGGTATATATATGTGGGTGTAATTACATATAATTTTGTTGCACTTGAGCTTGAAAAATGTTGAAGGGAACAAAGCTTTGATCATAATTAATCGAAAGCAACAGGGGCAAGTTTTTTGTTCGGCTGCAAACAAAATTTTGCTTCATTATAATATACCCTAGATATATCTATATGTATAATATCATTATCTATATGCAGCTACTTATTCGTAATTATCGCCGTCAACGTTTTTTGGGGGCGCCGCACACACAACAAGAGAAAGAGAGAAAGGGAGAGAAAGGAAGAGCGATTCGGTTGGCCTTTTGCTCATTTGCAGTTAATTTATGGGTCTGCATCAAAAGAGCGCCAGCTGCCACTTGCTGCAAACAGGGTTGGGGGTGGCGCGGGCTTGGAGTTTGGGGCATGCAACAATGGTTGCTAATTATGCGCAAGTTTTTGGATCAACTTCAACTAATTGTCTGTCAGTATGGCAACGCCGACGCCGCCCACCCAAAAAACTAACGAACAAGTTGAGAGTGTTCTAGACGGCGCTGCCCGACAGGTAGATACCCTAAGTTACAAACATTTGCATGCACTATATGCAGCTGTTTTAAATTATTTTCATTTTAAGGGAATAGATATATAAAATATCTAACTTTTGTGCTGATAGCTTATAAAACTTTATAATGTTCCAGATGTTCCTTAAAATCCTTTTGAAAAAATGTTTTTCATCATTGTGAACAAAACGGTTAGAAATATAAAAAAAAATATTGCACTCATAATGCGTAGAGCTCTGAGAAAAATATATTTCAAATTGTAAGTCGCTAGCTTACGTAGAATCCGAGATAAACGCGTTTGTACCGTCGGACTGAGCAATAAAAGATAATTATTTGAACTCAGAATAAATTTACTTAGTCTGGCCTTCTGCTTCTTACACAACCAAGCTACCCCTTTGAAACAACGTTCAATAAGTGCAGGGTATAAAAAAGAAGCTCCAGTCAAGTGCAGGGAAGCAAACTAAAATTATGTAAATATTCTACTCATCGCATAGTCGAAGAAGACGTCCATCTATGCATTGCAGATTGCGCACATTATGCGGCTCATTATAATCATGATTAGTTTGTGAAACCGAGTGCTAAGTTAATCATGGGAATCTAGCGTGTAAATCCCAAAACTTTTTAAGACTTTAAGAGACTTGCGAAGTGTGTTTTTTACAACCTTTTGTGTTTTGTGTCATGATTCGATGGGGATAAGCACTTCTGTTTGTGTTAAAGGAGGCTCTTGTTGAAACTAAAGCAAAATATTTATTCAAAGTTTGGTTAGATGTGAATACGGAAATTCCTTGAAGAAAAAGAACCTGAGATATATGTCGATGATTTCTTAAGTCCTTAAAGTAATATATAGAAATGATAATTATATTATTCTGCAGTCAAAATTATCTATTAAATATGTAGATATTATGGGACAGTAGAAGAGTTGTCGATAGATCAGCCATTGAAAGAGATGAAATTAATTAAAATAAGAATAAGAAATGCTGTATCTAAAGTTGAATTATCGTAGATATTATTGAAAGAACTGAAGTGAAACTCAGACATTTCATAGCATTTACTAAAGAACTTCCGTGTAAAACTTTAAATTTTATGTAATACTTAAAAGAAGTACAAAACTTTACTCCTATTACACTTGCAAGTAGTGTCTAATCTAATTAGCGGGTGTTTACTGTAGCTGAAAATCATTTCTTGTGGTTTTCTTTTGAAAGAAGTTTAATGGAAAGTTTATTTGTTTAATAATAGAAACTAAGTTCCGAAGCACAAAAAATTTGTACTTTAAGGCAATTTCACAACTTGTTGTTGTTGTTGGTTTTTGTTGTTATTATTATTATTGTAGTTGTCTTTTAATTTGTTTTTGATTTTGATGAAAGGAAATGCGAGGCTTAAAGCGAAGCTTGCTGCAAAACAAAAGCGGGCCAAACAAAAAAATAATACAAAAAATAAGAAAAAAGGCCGAACAAAAGACAATTGTTGCAGAAGGCTGCGGGGGCGTGGCATGCAGCAGAACTTGCTCTATAAAAATACCCTTTACTGGATTAAAATTAAAACAAGTGTGCGAGGGATAGAACGAGAGGGAGAGACATAGAATGAGAGCTGCAGGCGACACAAATGGGGGCAAGGAAGCGCTTGGGCGGCGAGGCATGCCACATGCCACATAAAAGACGTGGCAGCAATTCTTTTTCTACGCACGGCCAGACTTGCAACATAATTGGAATTTCCTTTTTCCTGCCTCGTGCTTTGAGCCCCGCTCAAGTGCCACAAAAGACGAGGCTCGAGACCTGCTGCTGCTGCTGCTGCTGCCACTGACCATCAGCTGCCCCAACAATAACAACAAAAATATCAACAATGCAACAGACAACAACCACAACAACAACGGAGTTCATCAAGACTCGTCGTCAAGAGTTGCCCCACAAGAACTTCCCAAGAAATTCAAATTTGTAAATTTGATGGCTTGAGAGAGAAAGCGACTTATATGACTTCTTCTTCTCCTTCTCCTTCTTATTCTTCTTGCTTCTACATTTTTCTTCTTATTCTTCTTGGCCTTTGTCTCTGTGCATTATGCTTCGTTAAGTTCAAGGGTTAAAGCGAATGTCGCCCCATCTCTCAGCTTCTAAAAATTCTACACTGTAAAAATATTTCAATGAAATGGGAGCCCGACTTCCCAGACGGTTTATAAAGCATAACAATATATAGCCGATCAAATGGTAAACGATAAATGTCGATTACGTATTTCAATTTGTGAGGTAAGCTGGGAAATATTTGAAAGATAGAAAATTTGAATATTATTAATCCTGTAGATAATTATCAATTATGAATTTCTATTTGTAAGATAAGGTGCGAATGTGTCGAATCGTCTTTATCGAAACATCAAATAATTTAAAGGTGTTTCGCAAGCCTTATGGGGCCGGACCTATCCGATATACAATCGAAGATAAGAACTAAGATAGATCTATTTTCGATAGATGACCAATCAAGGTTTTAGCCTGTAGCTAGGTTTTTGAACGAAAGTTAAAGCTCTTGCTGCCACACTGCTCCTAAGCATACAATTTACAGGGTATCCCCTGAACACTGTTTCATGTATGTATTAGAATGAGAACTCTTTAGAATGAGTTGCTAATTTCAGAGTTTAAGAAGCTTTAGATGGGCCTTTGTCTAATATTTTTAGTGGCTTTTCCGCTTCACATTTGTCAGCGTTTTCCCAGGCATCTCAGTGAAAGCTAAAGTTGGGCTCGACAATTAACTGGGTTAGTTGCCGGTTTCAGCTAATTGGAACGTGTGTCGCAGCTCCTCTTCGGAAGCGGGTGGAGAGGGAAATTTGGAAGACGTTGTCATTGTCGGAGTGCCGCTCGGTCTGGCGGTTCTTGAGGGACGGCCATAAAATAAATATGAAACAAGATTGCTGAATGCAACGGGCGAAGGTTCGCTGCTTGCAACATCAATTGAGGCACATGCGGCACGACTTCTTTTTATGTCATTTCAACAAAATCCGCTCAACGAAATGTATACAAAAAAAAAAAAAAAAGTTTGCCCAGAGCAACAGTTAAAAAGAGGAGCCACAAAAATGTCGAACATGTTCACAAAAAAAGTTGCGTTAATTAATTTCATTTCATTTTATTTTCTATTTATTTTTGTTTCGTTCTTTCTGTCCGTTCTTTTTATTTTTTTTTTGTGCAATACTCTTTGCGGGGGGCATTCCAAGTTTCTCATTCGACATGTGTAACGCATTTTACGAGAGGTAAAGCCCATAGAGCATAAAAATCTTTTAAAAGTCGTTGCTCTTAAGTCTCTGAAGAGAGTCTTTAGAAACTTGTTTGCTTATTTGCTCATGTAAGATATGTGTGGATCAAATGTTCGAATCGGTTGGGTAGGAAAGTGTATGATGATGAAGCAAAGATTAAGTTTTCCTTAAATAAGAAATGCTCTATTACATATATGTAACCTTTTCAAATTATGTTCTGCTGACTATACTTATGCGCTACTGAAGACCCTGCAAGTGCATATCAAATTCGTTGAGCTTTTCTTATAGGTATTTGCTACATTTTGTTATTAAATTGATGTGCTTGTTGTTAGAATTGTGTTTAGTCAGATCCGGTAGCAAATACCGGTTGGGTCTTTAGAACCTCCCTGCGCGGAACGCTTAGAGTAAGGTTAAACTAAAGCCACAAAAGCCGAAGACAATTGAAAAGCAGAACAGAAAAAGATAGATAGAGAGAGAGAAACGTGGTTGGACAAATGAAGCGGATGTGGTAATTGGTCGCAGTTTTCCTTTAGTTGTGGGGGATTACTGATGTCGCTGTCTTTTTCATCTATTCGACTGCTCTCCAAGTACTGCAACATTTAAATCCGCAGATCTTGGGCAGAGGAGAGCAAGAACTATAAGAGCAACAAGAACTGCAGTTGGAGCAATGGGCAATGTACACACACAAGAGCCGGGCCAGGAGCAGGGGCTGGCTAAAATGGACAAGGAGAAGTTCTATCGGTTCTTTGGGATACGGATGGCCAATGAGGGTGATGGCTACGACATAACGGGACAGCGGCGAATGGAGATACAACTGGAGCAGGAGCAGCACGAGAACAAGGAGGAGTACGGCAAGCCGGCGTCCAGTCCGTCGGCCCGAGCCGCTTCGGTTTCGGTCGCCGACCGCGGTCGAGGGTTCGCCAATCGATTGGGTAACCCGGGAACCGTTGCGGAGCTGCATCGTCGCTGTCACGACATGCTGCCGCAGACCTTCGACGGCTTCCGACTGAACGTCAGCCGCACCCTGGGCAACTATGTGACCGTCGGACACGCAATGCAGGTGGGCAGCAAGCCGCAAACGGTCGACTGCCAGTTCAATTGCAGCTACTTGGGCGAGCGGCTGCACGAGCTGAGCGGCGAGGCATATCCGATGCTCATTGGAGAGTTGGACGCAAGGGGCAATGTGACCGGCACAATGATGCACTTCATTACGCCGCGATGGCGGGCGAAGCTAACGGGTACGGTCCTCGATTCGGTGGTACAGAGTTCGCGCCTCTTTGTCGACTACTTTGGAGAGGACTACAGTTGCACCTGTGTGCTGAGCAACATCGATATGGCTCAGAAAATGGGCGTGTTTGTCGCCTCCTATCTGCAGCAGGTAACAGCCCAGTTGGCCCTCGGCGTGGACGTTATCTATCAGCGGGAGGATATTGTGCCGGGCGGCCAAGCGGCCCTCGTTTCGGCTGTGGCCCGCTATCAGCAGGACAATCGTCAATGGTCCGCGATGCTCAGCCTGCATGCCTTGGAGCTCTGCTACTCGCAGATCTATGGCCAGAGTCTTGGTGCCAGCGTCCAGCTGCAGGCGAACATCCTCAAGCGGCAAGCCATCTCGCGGCTCTGCTACCATTGCCACATGCCACGCGTCGGTTTCAGCTTTCGTGGTGGCATCGACACACGCGGCGTCATCAGCGCCGTCTGCGAGAAGCGTCTTGAGCCTCTGCCCATTCTGCTGCAGCTGAGCGGCAAACTCAACCATTTAAGCAGTCGCTTCCGCTTCGGACTGGGCCTCATCTTAGGCTAAGCGGAACAACCGGCTAGTGGGTAAGTTACCTCTTTCTAACTCATTCCGATACCGGTTAAGTTCCTTCACACATACTTCTCCGATCTTCGTACTCCTTCTTATCACTCAAAAGTCTGGTAGTTGGGTAAGTCCCTAACCTAAGTTTCCCCCTCTCATTTCTAATTTTAGCAGAAATTGGGAAAGTACCATTTCGACTTCTTTAACACATTTTTCTGATAGTGTTTTTTTTTTTTACTAGCCTACACATATAAGTGTAAGTCGTGAACTACATTTACGCATTCTCATCTTGAAATTTCCTTTCCTTCCTATCTGACCGCTTTTGAAAGAGGATGAGTTTCTAGGTTCAATGGTGAGTTAGACCCTTCTGATCTCGTTCCAATAGTAAGGAAGTCCCTAGCTATTTTTTTTCCTTCTCAGTCACCTCTCAGTCATATGTAAAGCAGCTTATTCCCTATCCTACTATATATACTACTACTAGAGCTGCCTTTCTTAACACACTTTTCTCTCTTTCTCCCGTTTTAGTCAAAAAACCATTAGCTTGATCAGCTCTTGTATCGGATCCGGACGTAATCGATTTGTGTAATACGCTTTGTTGTGCCAAATGTTTAAGCAATCGAATTTGGGAGGGAAAGGACAGTAATGTGCCTTGGTTTGTTTTTACTCAGAAATCAGAAAATTTAAAATATTAAATTTACAAATTTGAAATATATTCAAAAAATTCAACTTAGCTACATTTTTGGCAAATTGTTGTAAAATTCCGTTTATTTTATGTATAAAATCTCTAACAAACTGTGTTAATAAAAACATGAGATAAATTGTTTGAAAATTGCGACTATATTTATAACTTCTTAACTTTTAAAGTACGTAAGCAGAGACGTACAAAAAAAAAAAAAATTTATGCAATTGGCTTACAAAATTGTGAATTGATCTGAAGCTCTACTTTGACTGAATTTAAGTAAATGTGTAACGTAACAAGGATCCATTAGGTGTATTCAAAAAGCAACCAGTAACTCGCTTAAAAGCAGTCGAAAATATTAGGTATCAGATAGAGTATTGAAGTTCTGTGCGTTACGTAACACTAATTGCATAACGTTACGTATGCAAGTTGCGTTCAGCGATGAGTTTGAATCGATTCAAACTTTTAGATTAACGAAATTAACTGAAGGTCAAACACATAACGAATTATGTTATAAAAAACTTCCATCCAGATGAAGCTCAAAATTTTTGAATACTCAGCGTGATGGGAAGTGTTTTGTAATATGTGCACAAATATTTGGGTAAGTAAGGTTTATGACGGGCCCCAGAAGTCAGATGATTGTAAATTCCATTTCGTTTAGCCAAAAGCAACAATTGTTGCCAACCAAAGATCTAATCTTACTCTCATATTTCTTTATAATATTTGCCTTTAACGTTCATCTGGCTAACGTCTGCGATAAGGCAAGGTAAAGTCAACATTGACTCAAGGATCAAAGATAAGGCTTTGGGGAACTGGCGTAAGGAAATGTTTTGTGCGTGTTCATGAGACTACGAAAAATGTTGTTTTGGGTCGTATTTGCTTAGCACTGGGTTATACATAGGTATATATGATATATATGAATGTGTATATATCTGCATTAAGATACCGAGTGAAAAAAAAAAAACCTTTTTACGATTCGGTTCTTGAAGTTCCCTTTTTCATACAAACATTAAAAATGGGTAAACAGGGTATGATGTTTTTGCGAAAATATATTTAACAGGCAGAATAAAGTATATATATCCTTAACCAGTATCAACAGTCGAGTCGATTGAGGCCAGACCGTCTGTTCGTATGAACTATGAACTCGTCTATGTCAGCATCTTGAAAAGCTGAGCTAGAGTTATCAACCTTACTGAATATAAACAAAAATTGTAGTTCAGGGAATCTCCTAGTCGAGCACACTCAACAAGACTTTTCTGACTTATTTTATGGTTATTTTGGCTGTGAAGCATATTACATCAAAGCAAATACCATTTGGTCAAATCGCTTGCTTCTACAAGCATATATATGTATATAAATATGTGTATATGTGTATATGTGTATATATAGTGCTTATAGATTCTGATTCTTAGAGCAATTTACGGATTACAACTTCATTTCGCATTTCTCGCTCGTGTCTAATTATAAAATGCGATAAATTACCAATTTCAAAATTGTAAAATTGTAAATTGCAAATTGCTTTGCACAGTGGGGCAAAAGTTGGGATCCACTCACCTAGAGTCAAGCAGAGAACCACGAAAATTGTGGCAAGTCGAGCCACTCGCTGCCTGTGCAGTTGGCCCATTTTCCTCTTCTTCGTTGTTTGTTTTGGCTCCAATGGAAATTTGTTGTTGTTGTCCTCGCTCACTTTTTGCAACAAGAAATTAATTGTATTTTCTTTATCTCTCTTCTTTTTTTTTTTTGTTTTTTAAATTCAGTTTTCTTTCTTTTAGTTTTTGTTTTTATTTATTAATTCACACAGGAAAAAAATGTATAAAAAATTTGCAGTTTGCTTTAATGTGATTTTAATTTTTACAATTTGCGCACTTTTCGCCACAATCTCGATTCAGTTTCTCAGTGGTACCTGAAAAGAAGAAGAATAAGGTTAGTTACTGGATAGATAAAGCCGAACTTCAGCGAGTGGCGAGAGGCGAGAGACTAAGGCAACGAGTACAAAAGAAAAGGGTTTAACTAATAGCTTAAAATATATCAGACGAGCAACGAGTAAAAAACTGACGACTTTCTAAAGTCATAAAGTAAGAAATAGAACTCAGTCCGAAATATCTTTTCTGGTTTAGTTAAACTGTAAACGTTGTCACAGTTAAGTGAACAAACTCAAACGAGTAACTTTCAACGAGTAACGAGTAAAACAAATGAGTGAACTTCTAAATTCATAAAGTAACAAATAGAATTCATTTCGAAAAAAGTTTTCTGCTTGAGCTAAACTGTAAACTCCGTTAATTTAAACTAGTTCAAACGAGTAACTTTCAACGAGTGAAAAACTAACGAATGATTTTACCAACTTTCAACGTGACAAACAGCGGCAGAGGCAAATGCAGAGGCAGAGGCAGAGGCAGCGATAGCGGCAGAGAAATGACTTTGGTGTTGAACTTTGCTTAGGCAAAGAAAGAAGAAGCCAATTCGCTTGCAGCGAGTGCGAAAAGTAACGAAACTGAATGTCTGACAATTGGATTTAGCGCTGAGCCGCAGCTCGTTAAAATGCCAAATGTTGGCCTTTACTTTTGGCCAGTAACTGACTCAACAACAAAGAACGTTAAGAACGCATCGCGGCTGCAGTCGCTGCTGCGTCACACACGAGCGATTTTGTAGCGACAGCGTCGACTGGAACCGGCGACGGCGACGGCGAAAAACTTGTCTCTGAATGAGTCGCAAGTGCGAGGCGATTATGAGTGAGCGCATATGTGTGCGTGTGTGTTTGTAACATTTGCGCTTTGGCTTTGTCTTTTCCTCTTTGCCTTTGCATTCTAAAGTTGGCAGCAAACCTGCTGGCGCTGCCGTTGCCGCTGCCACTGCGCCGCACACATGTGCGTCGCTGCTTGGCCAGGCTTTGTAACGGAAATTGTGGCGTTGTCTGCAGTCGAAACACGTCGCTGTGCAGGGGAAGGGGCCCGGGGTATAGCAGCGTCCTATGCGCGCTCACACGCATACTTAAATAGCAAATAATAAAAAAAAAAAACAAAGAATTTTTTATATGTATGTATATCTGCTGCTTGATTTTTCCAATAATTTCATTTTTTGATGCTTATCGTGCAGGTAGCTGCTCACTGTGTGCGTGTGCGTGTGTGTGGGTGGGTGCTCTCTCACTCCCTCTCTCAAAGTGAACATCACTAAGAGCGAATATCAGAGAGCCAGCAAATATGAGAGAGTGACAGCTTTTGAAGAGAGCGTCAAAAGCGCGCGTTCAGTTTTTGTTTGTCTTTGTTGTTGCAATTTGTTGTTTAGACATTTCGTAACGGCCGCGCGATAAGGTAAACTGACTCACGCTCTCGCTTGGGCACAGCGAATTCATACATACACACACACACACACACACACACACATAGACAAAAATGCACTTGAAGCTTGACTAAATTGCATGTCTATGCAAATGTCCTTGAACTGCAACAGGTTCGCCTAACAGATGGCGCCACACTCCAAGCGCTGGCAGCCTGGCAACGCCGCCAATAAACAATTGCAATTAAGCAACATTTAATCAATATTTAAATGGCCTTGAAATTCGCTTTCATTCATAGTCAAATATTTGTAACGGCTAATAAAAATCTAAATGCCGCATTTTCTAAAAACTTTGCAACACTATTTGTTCCGAATTTTATTTTCATGCTTTTATTCTGGGAATTTTGTGACTTATGTTAAAGTTTATATGGTTAAAGTTTTTTGTGTTTATGGCCAGAGTTTATTTTCGATGTATTTGTGTGTGTGCGTGTGTGTGTGTTTTAACACGTTAATAACACACAACAACAATAAAACTCGGCGTCATTCTCCAGCGGTACAAAAAAAATATACAAAACCAGTTTTTCCCAAGCATTTTTTTTTTTCAATTTTCTTTGCGTTGTTTTACTTAATTTTTCATTTTTGTGTAAAAAATGCACTTTGTAGTTTTATTTTATAGTTTTTTTTTTAAAACACAGCAAATAGAAAAGTTAACTCGTTTTATATTTATTTTGGGCATCACGTGACTTGAAATAGCGGCAGTTGAGAAAATGGCAAAAAAAAAAATATTGAACAAATTATAGATCAATTTTATAAGCGAGCACTATTTTTTCATATTTTATAGTTTCCGTTTTTTTTTTGCGCTTGTGTCACACGCATTTTTTTTTCTAGTTTCTTGTTTATTTTTAAACACAAAAACAGCAACAAAAAAAATAAAAAAAAGAATGAATGCCGCAAAGTTATTTTTGTTGAAATATGCGTGCACTTAACAATATAAATAAATGAAGAGACAACAAAAAGTGTGAGAAAAATTGGGAGTATTACCAATATATGATTGTCTAGCACACAGAGAAGGAGCGACCGGACACGTAATGCAGATGCGATAAACGTTAAGAACTGGCGGCCCGTGTTACCACAGTTAACTAAATTACGAACTTGGGCAACGCCAACAACACACACGACGCAAACGGCAGCGATTCAGAGAGCAGACGACGTCCACTCGCCACGGCAAACGAAATGAGAATGAATTGAACGTGCGGCGGCTCTCGCTCTCTCTCTGGCTTGGCAGAACGCTGGATAGCGGTTGTGTTAGCAACATGGCAGCAGCAACATGCTTAGCGCAAAGGCACAAACAGCAGCAGTGGCAGCGCAGCAGCAGCAGAAGTTGGAGTGGGAAGACACAGCACCGGCGTCGCGATGT
This sequence comes from Drosophila pseudotalamancana, assembly GCA_037075185.1. NCBI lineage: Eukaryota > Metazoa > Arthropoda > Insecta > Diptera > Drosophilidae > Drosophila > Drosophila pseudotalamancana. The sequence goes on along the minus strand of JBAMCK010000785.1, from coordinate 113,328 downwards.
CGCTGCCACTGTGGCGGCTGCTGCTGACGCGTCGCTTAGCGGAAAGTTCGTTAGCAACGTTGTTGCCAGACGCCGAAGTTGTGAGAGAGCCTGCGCTTAGCAACATTCAACTGCAGCAACATTTGATGTTAATTGCCTTTAACAAATAATTACAATGCACAGTGGTCAAGAATCCAATAAAAATGTAATTTAATTATAGAAGAAAAAACTTTTACCTATGTGTGCTGTATAGTTAACTAAAAATTATTATTTGTTTTTTTAGTTAGTGATGAAATTCTTTCGGGAAACAGTTTTTAGCTTACGTGCCAAAGCTTAGCAACATTTTAAATGTTGCTTCGAACAAACTGCTTGCATAAGGAAATAGAAATAGCTATACAAATTTAACGTAAACTTTAGGTTTTTTATGAACTAACCTATGTATGTAATTAGAGAATTTATTTAATTTTTCTTTTATTTTGTATATTCTTAAATTTGTTGCCAGCTTAAATGGCAACATTTCTTAACTGCCACTTGTTGCCCGTTTTCGAATGCTGCTCAACATGGAGAGCAGCATGTTGCCGTAGACTAAATTACTTCGCTGCAACGTTAGCAACATACTAAGTGCGGATCGTTGGCACAGTGGCTCATAGCTGACAAAAACGAAATGAAAAATAAATTTTGAATTTAAATAAAAAAATAATTAAATAAATTTGTAATTAACAATGATAAAATTGATAATATTAACGTATAGTCATTTAGCTCGACTATATATTATACTTTTAGTTATGCTTAACAAATACAAGCTCTGCTCCACCGTATCTAACTGCATCTCCATTTGGCCAAGCCACAGAATTCAGCATGTAACCGAAATAAGAGCATGCCAAATCAACTGTGAGAAACGTTTAGAGACGTGTGTGGGTTACTTTTTGTTTTCTTTTATTTCTTGGCTGGGATTGGTACGCAGCTCGCGCCACTTTTGCTAATTTGCTAAATGCAACTGCGTATCTGACAGATGCGAATGCGAATGCGATTCGCAGTTACGAATTACAGCGTTTGGCTGCATTTATCTGGCTCGTAATCCTTGTTGTTGTTGCCCTTTGGCATCGCCTCGCAATTTATCAGCAGACCAGCGCACAACCCCCCGCTGTATAACCCACCCCCAAACCCCTCAACCAATCCACCCCTCCACCCCCACGATTGGCAATAAGTGATTTATTGCATTGTTATTTTGTCGTTGATGTCGCACTTTGCCAGCGAACGCGTTTTATTTATTGCTCCCAACGATTTGAAGTGTGTTAATTTTATTTCCATTTTTCACCAGCCTACCTCCCCGCCACCCCCCCTCCCTACTCACTCTACCACTCCAACGATACATACACCCCAACGATTTTCCACAGTCTGCGCTTGTGTGGGAAATTTGATTCGTCTTATTGCCAAATTTCAATTTTCATATTTTTTGCTCAGCGACTTTGACTTGAAGCCTGTTTAGTAAATACACTGAAACAAATTCTTTGTCTTGTATTTGTTTTGCCAGCAAGCTTTTCCTCAATCAATCAGCCAATCACTTTAGCTTTCAATTGCTCAATCAGCGCATTTTCATCGATTTTCTTGAGTGAAAGAAATAAATTCAAAAGTGTGTGTGTGAATGTACATGTGTGTGAGTGGGCGTGATACCAAAATAACCCATTCGTTTGTTTCAGTAGGCAAAATTTGAGCACAGAATTAACACTCGATTAATTTATTGATCCGTTTCACAATGATTATCCCAGCCACCTTTTAAGAATCTACTTTCAATATCTTGATTGACGATGAGAGGCCTACAAGATGTATTCAATCAGCCAATCACTTTTCTTCATGATTGAACTACACCTAAGCTATAACAAACTCGAACAACCCTTAAGCCCAAATTTTAACACCTTATCGATCAAAGCTATCACCCAATTAAAGATTTGTTCCATTTTTAGAAGTGTTCGAGGTTTACTTCAGATTCGAAAATAATCCCAAGTCAATAATTTAGTTGTATTCCTTGTACCAGAATTTGGAAATACGCTCGAGTCGAGAGTAGAACGAGTTAGTTTGTACTTGTTGCAATCTGTTTTAGACCTGCAGAGATCCACAGTTAGAATGGATGCTATGGTAATCCCCTCGATAGGTCCAGTACTTGCCTAATTATCCGTGTTCCTTGCGTGTCCTTCACTGTATTCGGTGTGCAATTTGTGTATAAGTTGTGTTGCATGCCAATCCCTTATGAAGAAGAAGAACAATTAGTATGACAGACAGAGAGAGGGAGAGAGTGAGAGACAGACTTACGCCCAACAAAATTCAAAATATGCACATATATGTATATATAAATATATAAGTTAAGTGTGATAAACGAATCAATTAAATCTACTAATTCAAAACTTTCGGCTTAAAAACTACAAATAAAAACTTTCAATTTCAATTTCAATTTTATTTTTTAATTAAGTTTCGAACTTTTTCAATGTTGTCTTGACTGAAGTGAGAGGTGTACTGAGCACTTTTCAATCGTAACTCCAATATCCAATATCTGGCTAAAGAATTTGAATCTCTCGACCTACTTAGATCTGTTTTCAATTCTTATTAGTTGGGAAACAGAAGTAAGGAGAACTTTTAATAGAGAATCTTAAGGGAGTCAAGGTTCGAAGATAGTTGAGTTTGGTACTTTGTAGAGTCGATTTCGAGGTAGAGTGGGCAATGGATGAGATCTTCCTTTGGCAAGGAGAGTCAAAAAGTGCGATACCTTTTCACAAGCTACGCTATCTATTGAGTACATTTTAGAAAGTACGGTCTACTTTAGATAGGTTAAGGGTAGGGAATACTATGGTCGTGCTTAAGAGACAAAAATGCAACTTTAAATTTAATCATGATAAATACCATATATTTACAGATACAAATATTCTATAAGCTTCCAACTTTCACAAAATTTAGTGCTGCACAGATGATTGAAACACTTCAAGCAATTCCAGTTGTAGGTAGGTATAGTTTGTCTTTTATTTCACCCCATTGGGGAGAACTTTTTAATTCTCAAATTTATTTACATATTCATATTTATATTAGTATATAGTGTACTAGATCTAGCGTGTTATTAGGGATGGGAAACAGATAAAGATAGATAATCCAGCTTTTTGAAGACTCCATTAGTGTGGGAAAGTTATTTAAAAATGTCCGCCGTTTACTAAAGAGAAAGAGAGAGAGAAAGTGATGAGAGAATACGAAAAATAGAGTTGAAGAAATGGACTTACGCCACCATATACTACAATATATATACAACTAATAGACTGCACTTTCTGCTTAAAATTATTTTTTACTTAATACTAAAAAAATGTTTAAATACTTCAAAATTTTTATATATTTATAAAAAATTTGAAAACACTTTGAGAGAGAATTTTTGAAATGTTGTTTGGATTAAGACTAGAGTTGAACTGAGGTTTTGTATTACGATTTCTTGCCAGCATAATCCAGATGACACTTAAAACTCGGTCTACTGAGGTGTATTTTTCTCCAAATCGAATTGGGTTTGACCGCGATATATTTAAACTATAAAATAAGTAATTAAATATTATAATAGATGGATAGATAGCTTCTGGTATTAAGTTCTTTAATTATGAGTTTTAATTTGAATTTTGGGTGGTCCATAAAACAGAATTTGATGAGCCGAAATTTTTGTGTTCGAATTTGTTGAGGTGCAACGTTTGCACCTGCAGCACCGACAACTTCATTATCGAACTTCATTAATATTTGTATCAAATTACGAAAGGTCTAATGGTTAATAACTCTATAAGCAATTAGAGGTAGAATATCAAACCCTCCACTCAATTGCTTTCAACCTTTTGACTGACAGGTTTCGTTTCTCTCTCCCTCTCTTTCACTTTGTCTGTCTGTCTTTCTGTCTCGCGGTGAGCTCTTAACTCTCTGTCGCCATTGCACCAGATCTATCTATATATATCTATATCTGGTTCGCTGACAAATGATGCCAACAGATACCAAAAAGAAGAAGAGCAAGAGAGGGCACACTCCATTGAAGCACAAAAATGATGAATTATTTTTTTCAGATAATACAAAAGAAAAAACGAAAGGTAAAAAGAGACGGTGAAGTGAGCGAGAGGACAACAATATAAATTGATATTTAAGTATGCGCTTCATGAGTTGATTTCTTTCAAAGGGAAACAGGTCCTTGGCTCCGAGTCATGGGAAAAGGTCTTGAGGCTAAACTTGAATAGATTTATAATTGATTATTGCACTCGCCTCGTAGGCAGCTAAAGAAATCATCTCTGACCTTACTAAAGTTAAGATCACCCTAGATGGTTATGGAATTTACAAAAGTTCAGCCTTGTTTAAAGAATACTAGGAGTTGTCTTTAAATAAATTGTAAGAAATCATTTTTAACTTAACGAAAGTTAAGATCACATTTTTTCAAATGCAATTTAGTCGATTTCTGAAACATAAAGAGATTAAGAAATAAGATATACATTTTTCATAGGATTTACATTCATTTATATACTAAAATTTATAGCTGTAACTCTGATAGTCTCGGAGTTCGAATAGGTCATACAAATTTGTTATTGTAAACAGTGTAATCTCCCTATATATTATAATGCAAATATCTTCGAAGCAAAATTGAGAATATAAATCGTAAACAAATTCCCATATTTTGCGCAATATTCGAGCAACGAACCGAAAGATCGTAAGTAAAACACTTTTATCTTGAATTTATTGCGTATTTGTCATTAAAAAATAGTACCATAAAATGTAAAGTCCGGTATAATATTATATAGCAATGACTAAGGATCGTTATTCTATATATGAAGTAGAGTGTCTTTTGACTGATTGATTGAACAATTACTCAGTCAAATGTCGATTTGCGACTTATTCTAGCCATAGATTCACTTCTGTTGGATTGATTGACTGCCTGACTATGTGTTAACGAATAATTAGTATTACTGATTGATTGACTGACTGACTGTTTGGTTGTTGGATAAACTGATTGATTGACAATACTGAAAGGCTAATAGAATAAGTGTTAAACTGATTGATTGGCTGAAACAATCGTCAATTTCTTAGTTGACAAAGTGAATGAATGAGTAACTGATGTCAATAAGACTGATTGATTCAATAAATGATTGACTTACAAGCAACCTTCTATGTGATTGACTGATTGCTTGACTGACCAATTCACAAATCGATGGAACGCTTGTCTGATTATCTATTCACTTAGTCAATCAATTTGATGTAAAGCACCAGTAAATAGTTCAAAAGCAAACACAATAAAAGTTTCGAAAACAGATTTTGATAGTCTCAAAACATTTATATTAAACATATTAATGGATCAAAATAGTTCTGCCTGCTGTTAGGGGAGGCGATCTATTTAAAGTGTGAGCTGTGGACCGCATCCCTTTTTAATGGGTCGAACACGCCCCCGAGCCAAATGTCAAATGTCGAATGCGAAATGCGAAATGCAATAATTTTTGTGCAATTTAATTTAAAAGTAGTCGCAAAATGCGAACTTTTGAATGAATAAATGGGACGAAATGGTCGCAGTTTTGTTTGGACTGGAAACATTTGCGCATTATGCCGCAAATATTTTTGGAAAACAATGCAACGAGGTGAGGGTGAGGGCGAGGGTCAGACTTCAGGCGTCAGGGGTCAGAGGTTAGAGTCGAGGGGTTGAGGGCACGCGTGCGCATCGGCTTCGACCACCCGTCGAGGTGCGGAAAATCCAAAACTATTCGAAAAGAGTCACTAGGGGAAAGGTTAGCGGGTCGCAGGGCGTACGAAGAGCGAAAAGCGAAGTTCCAATGTCCGATGTCCAGTTGCAGTTGACAATTGGCAACAAATCAAATGAACGAGTCGCATAGTTTTCAATTTTGCGGTTTGAAAAGCGGAAGTTCAAACAGAAGGACAATGCATTCTCTGCGGATACGAATACGGATGCGGATGCGGATGCGGATGTGGATGCGGATGTGTTGCGCATTGCTGCGGTCGTGTCATATGGGCTGCAACTCAAATCCCAGCGACCAGCTCAACTAATTAACGAGCGACCCCTTTTTGGAATAACATTTGAATGGCATTTAGCATCAGGTCTGAATTTAATTAGAGTCGAAAGAGATCTCACTTTTAGGTCCGTCAGCCTAAGCGAGACAGGAAAGGAGGAGAGAGATAGAGAGAGGGAGAGGAAGTTGGACTCCTAATAAGTACAGCTGCATACCCTAGAATATTTGATTACATATTGAAACAGTTCTTTAATAGAGCTTAAAAATATCATATTTGAGATCTTTAAAATGAGAGAGAGAGAGAGAGAGAGAGAGAGAGAGAGAAAGAAAGTTAATAAAAAAGGATGTTAATAAGGGCTTAATGATTATAGTTAGATACCCTGGAGCACTCCATCGATATACGAAAACAACTTTAAAGGCGATAAGAGTAAGGAGAAAGAGACAGAAAGCAAGAGTGAGAGAAAGATAAATAAAGAGAGATAGTAAGTAAGTAAGAGAGCTAGAGAGAGAGAGAAAGAGCTTTGATTGCAATTGAATACCCTGGAATATTGATCATCAATGAATATCAATCAGTATCAATAGATTTCTTTATACATTTTATTTCTAGTTCATATTAGTGTTCCTTAAGGAATTAAACAAAAAGTGTTGATAAATGTTTGACACTAAAAACAAAAATGTTAATTAATTAGTTTCAAAGTGAAACAGAACCAAGACAGAACTCCATCGAAAATCTGCCTCGTACCGCCTCGGTATACCAGGTACAGTCGACAGCAACTCAAATTGAGCTGATTTTAGCTGAAAACTTGCAATGCGATACGTGCCACAGAAAACAGTTGCAAATATTGTAAACTGAGAGTCGAATTAGAATTCGAGAGGAAGGCGTCACGAATGAACAAAAGAGTGGGAGGGAGGAAGGAAGAGAGAGAGAGAGGGAGGTATGATTGGATAGATGAATGGAGTCGCAGCTGTTTCTAGGTAGAGGACAATTAGTGTTGGCCGCAGCTAATTATGGCCAGAACGCTGCGGGAGGTCTTTAGGCCGCGACAGATTCAAAGGGGGGCAGAAAGTGGAATTGGGATTGGGATTGGAATTGGAATTCGGGTTGGTACTCAATTTTGGGACTCGTTATTGGGGGTCGGTTTTGTTTGACGGGTTGCCTTGACAACGTTTGTGGTTCAATTTCACAATATTTCAGTTGACATTTTCCATAAACCGTGTGTGGAAAGCCTTAATTAACTTTTTTCACTACACACAAATAATGTCGTCGAGCGTTGTTGAATGGACGTCATACCACTAATCCGGCTCGCTGTTTGTTCGGTCTTGGCTTCCATTGTTATTGTCCTTGTTTTTCTTTCCCGTTGCAGTTGTTGTTGTGCAATTTGAGACCAGTCGAAAAACACACAAACCGAGACAAACCCAAAAGTCCTACAAAGAGGCAAACCCCACCCCACATATTCAGCTCCGAGTCCGAAAGAGACAGGGTATTGGGCAGCTTGTTTTGTCCAGCTCTTGGCACGCTTTGTTTCCCTCACCCTTCATTCGAAGCGAAAGTGAACGAAAAGTGAAACTAAACATTTGCAACTTTGTTTCAGTGGGTCTCATCAAAACTAGGTCTCTCCTCTATGTAAAGACCGATTTGTAACGAAAGGAGGTTCCTATATCGTAACCAAGTGAGTGGAAAAGATGGACTGAATGGAAACGTTCTGAATAGTTCCCGACTCAATCTAAAGTTCGAAGCTGGATTCAATAGTGTGTGGCTCGAGTCCTCGACCTCAATCTAAGTATCATCAAGGCAGCACACTGCTTCCCAAAGGAAGGTCTCAGTCATTCCCAAAAGTAACAGGCTTAACTCAAATATCTTCGAACCTTGACTCCCTCAAGATCCTCTATTAAAAGTCCTCCTTACTTTTGTTTCCCAACTAAATTAGAATTGAAAACAGATCTAAGTAGGTCGAGAGGTTCAAATTCTTTAACCAGATATTGGATATTGGAGTTACGATTGAAAAGTGCTCAGTACACCTCTCACTTCAGTCAAGACAACATTGAAAAAGTTCGAAACTTAATTAAAAAATAAAATTGAAATTTAAATTGAAAGTTTTTATTTGTAGTCGTTAAGCCGAAAGTTTTGAATTAGTAGATTTAATTGATTCGTTTATCACACTTAACTTATATATTTATATATACATATATGTGCATATTTTGAATTTTGTTGGGCGTAAGTCTGTCTCTCACTCTCTCCCTCTCTCTGTCTGTCATACTAATTGTTCTTCTTCTTCATAAGGGATTGGCATGCAACACAACTTATACACAAATTGCACACCGAAAACAGTGAAGGACACGCAAGGAACACGGATAATTAGGCAAGTACTGGACCTATCGAGGGGATTACCATAGCACCCATTCTAACTGTGGATCTCTGCAGGTCTAAAACAGATTGCAACAAGTACAAACTAACTCGTTCTACTCTCGACTCGAGCGTATTTCCAAATTCTGGTACAAGGAATACAACTAAATTATTGACTTGGAATTATTTTCGAATCTGAAGTAAACCTCGAACACTTCTAAAAATGGAACAAATCTTTAATTGGGTGATGGCTTTGATCGATAAGGTGTTAAAATTTTGGGTTTAAGGGTTGTTCGAGTTTGTTAAAGCTTAGGGTGTAGTTCAATCATGAAGAGAACTGATTGGCTGATTGAATACATCTTGTAGGCCTCTCATCGTCAATCAAGATATTGAAAGTAGATTCTTAAAAGGTGGCTGGGATAATCATTGTGAAACGGATCAATAAATTAATAGAGTGTTAATGCTGTGCAAAGGACTTTCAAGGACACTCAAATTTTGCAGCTACTGAAATAAATGAATGGGTTATTTTTGTTGCGTGGGCCGCAAACATACTGCTGGCTGACACACTCCATACACCTATACCTACATCCACACACTTACACACCTACACACACACCTGCGTCGCAGGACACCCACTCATTATGCCATGTGGTCAAACACAAAAGTATTTCTGCATGTGGTGCGGCTTAACTATGTTGCTTTGAAGCAAAACAAACAAACATATACATAGACACTCTGTCTTTCTCTCTCTCTATCTCTGTCACACATACGCAGACTCTGTACCACTCTCTCACACTGGTAAACAAGAGAAGAAGGAAAAAAAAACAATGTAATTTCTGTTGGCTGCGCAAATTTAAGGCTTCTGCCGTTACACAGTGTGCCTAACATAAATAATTCGGCGAAAAAATTGTAATTTGTACACCTAACTGAAACATTGCATAAGTATTTATGCTCTAGAAGTACGCGAATAAATATTGAGTTTTAAATTATAGTTAAAGAAAATTTTATTCAAAGTTTATGTTTGATTTTCATAAAAAAATAATTATTTACAAATTCTGACTTGAAAGCAAATCGAAAATTTTGTTTATATATATTCATTTATCAACACATTTAATAAGAACTTTGCTCACAATATCTATTTTGATTACTGAATTTTTGTTCAAAATTCGGTCTCACTGGCCCACAGTACTTTGTGTGGATAATGCGGCGCCATTAAACACATTATAAGGTAAGCGGGGGTGGGGCAGAGGAGGCGCAGAGCGCGGGGTTTACCTCAGTTTCTCGTTGGGCCGTTATAATTATTAGGTTTTGGGTAGCTGGATTACACGCGCCTTTCTGCCAGCTTTGTTGTGGTCAACAGCACGACGAAGTCCTTCAATTCATGTTCTACCTTCTATGCCCTCCCCCCCACGCCCTGCCACTTCCATTAAACAACTGTTATTTGATAGTCCACATCCTATCCATAAAAGTGCGCAAATAGTTGACAACATTTTTTTGCATTGTTTCGAGAACTTTATAAAAAATGTGAAAAGTGAAAACAATTAAGTGCAGGATCTGAAAGTTGGAAATATTATAAAAGTGCATTATCTTATGCTAGCTATGTATGTATTTATATATATTTTTTATATATATATACTTATATATAAAGTCGTTTTAAATAGCCTCTTAACTAAGGAAATATACATAAATATATTATATACATAGGAGTAGTTTTTGAATATATTTTCTTACTTAGTTTTTTCTTCAATTTTCATTTAAATTTGTTTAATTTTTAATATTCTCTATTTGATTTTTTGTATAGATCAGATAAATATATATATATATACATGTATATACATACAGGATGCATATACATACATACACATATATATATATATACCTACTAAGTAGTTACTCATTATTATTACATCTACAATTTCCAGGCGGCATGTTCCCAGTAGGTGAGGTTTTTATGATCTACTTTTTTATGAGGGTATTTCAGGTAGTTCCTGAAATCTGGAAGGTCTCTGAGGACCAAATTGATTTGTTTGTGGTTGCGACCTTTAATGGACCTTAAATAAAAGGCATCACCATTTTTTTTAGTGTTTTATTATCTTACGGAAATGATTACAATGCAAACTTTATTTCGTAGTTTAACTTTCCGAATATAAAGAAGTAGAATAAATTTTTAAAATGTATTAATAAAGTAGAACAAAAATACATAAAATTTAAAGGCTTTTCGTTTAAAATAAAATGGAGAATATTTATTTATAAATGTTTGATCATTTTTACTTTTTTATTATTATTAATTTATTATTTATTGAATAAATAAATATCTGTTGACTAAATTTAAATTTGATTTGTGACCCGGTAATATTTTTTAAATAGAAAAAAATAATTAATAATATTAATAATAATTTAATATTAAAATAAATTTCACACCAACAAAAATTTTCTTCAAAAAGTCTTTAAAAGCTAGCCTTTAAAAGTTGGTATTTTCTAAATAGTTTATTGTTATCCATAGAAACTGTTAAAAGCTAGTTACGCAATGAAATCGATATGAAAATCGAAGGGAAATTGTATGAGCAACTGACCAGCCCAATTACCAAATAATACCAGACAATGGGAGGATAATAGAATGACCGTTAGATGGAGAGGAAGGCGGGCAAGTAGCGTGTGAAATGCTGGCTAAGTAATCGGATAGTTTTTATCTAACACCACCCCAAAGCGTAATTTAGAACTTATAAAAGAGAATGAAGAATCAAGAACCAAGAAACCGGGAAACCGGGAAACCAAAAACCAAAAACCGAGAAGTGAGAACTACCCAAACATTGAGTACAAAAAGTGCTTTGTGCTATTTATTGATAGGCACAATGCCAGGCTTTTGTGAATGTAGCCCAAAAAATCGTATAAGGTTACCTTGCAGAGGCTACCCCTCTGTGTGAAAGAGACGGGCAGACCGTTGCTGTCTCTATCTGGTTGTAAAGGAAATGTCAATATTTGTCATTACCGCGTGGCATTTTTTTTGTGCGTTTTTCTAGCGAATTTCTCGTCGGCTTTGCTTTGTTGCTCTATTAACTATTACCTAGACAAATGGACGGGGGTCGATGCGGCTTTTCCTTTGTCAGTCCATAAAAACAAGAGAAAGCAAAAAGAAGAGAGGGAGAGAGAGAGAGAGGAAGGTGATTATGTAATGCCCGATGCCGAAATTAAGACGCAGTTGGAATCGCGCTTCGGTATCAGCTTCGTATTTGCTAAGACCACAAACAAAAGCAAATACAATGCGTTGTTCAAACATAACCAAAAACCTACTCGAAACCCTTCACAGCTTGTGCTCATCCGTTTCCGATAATCGGATATGGTGGTAGAACCGCTGACCGTGGGACCAACGAGTGCCAAACATCGAAATCCATGGAAACTGTGAAGAAGTTAATTAATGAGTTAAAGGAATACTAACTAAATTTAATGGGTAGCGATCAACGAGCAGCGAGTGAAGGTGACTTAGTAAGTCATAAAAAAAATAAGAAAGTAAGGCTTAAAAAGTAACGAGTGCAAACTGCAACGAGTAAAGAGTGAGATATGACTGTCAAGCCAAAGAGTGACTTCTTAAGAGACATAAATATCATCTAACGAATAGCTGCTAAAAAGTGACAGACAATAAGTAATGCATAAAATAAGATAATGGGTAGTCAAGTTTATATACGACTCAGCTCTAAAGTAGCGAGTAGCTAAAAAGAAATTGAATTTTATAACGAGAACAGAACAAGTAACGAGTTGCAGCTATACGCAGATTACCCAACAAATAACGAATAAAGAGTAGCGATTGACGAATCAGAAGCGTAAGTAAAAGGAAGAGTAACGAGTAGTCAAGAAATCGAGTAGAGAGTTGTCAGAAAACGAGCTCTTAGCAACAATTTTTTCTTTCTTTCTTTGCTGTACAAGTATGTAAGTGCGAATTAAAAAGTTAAAGTAACGAGTAGTCTAGTAACCGATTAACGAGTTGTACTACAATGTAAAAAGAAAACGAATAACAAAGCGAAATTAGCGAATAGTAGAGAGATGAAAACCGACTATTGAATAAACGAGTCCGAATATCCCATTTCCTACCTGAACAGCTTCTCCAGAATAATTGAGAACCAAACCTGAAAGCCATATCGCTTCACATTTTTTATATAAAACCGATGATTAGGCCGCTCTCACTTCTTCTTTGTCTATTGTCAGCTGTGACGATCGCTGGATCGATCGATCAATCGATCAATCAATTTTGGCTGTGAGCTCATCAAACACTTGGGATACGGTCGGGGTAACTGCTGACAAGTGTTTAAAGAAAGAGAGAGAGGGTGTGACAGAGGGAGAGAGCTAAGCGGATTAGGTTACAACAGCGTGCAAAGGACAATGCAGGACGAACAGACAAGAGCTGCATAAAAAAGGGAAGCGCCAAATTCAACCACTAACAAACAAAGAAGAAGCAGCAGCAAAGGCTGTGGCAAGGACTGTGGCAAGGAGTGTGGCAAGTGGATTTGCAGCTTGTAATCCTAGTGGCAAGTACTCAAGAGTTCCTGTGCGTGCGTCCCTTGAATTACATGAGAATCGCATCAGACACTAAAAGCGATTATTTAATGCGATTCTGTTGGAGTTTGAATCGCGCATTTATGCAAGTTCTTTGCTTCAGTCATTCGTTTACCCTCTCTGTCTCGCCACTCTGCTCTCTCTCGCTCTCTCTCTCACTGAGGGCACTTGAGAGTGCTTTAGACCAAAAACAATTGGACGGCCAACTTGCGTCTGTCTCAAGTGCAACTCGAATGCGCCTTCAGCCATGCAAATTAACCATAAACTTCAATTTTCAACTAGACAAAGTACAGTTGACTCCCAAGCTACAAAACGAAATACAAGGAGAGCGAGATAGGGAGAGAGAGAGCGAGAAAAAGAGAGAGAGAAGAGAGACAGCAGCTGCTGCTGTCGTTAAGTTTCGCCTCCGTTTCCGCCGCTCATAAAACTTCAACGCAGTAAAAAAAATAATGAATGAAGGAGTTGCCACACACACAAAAAGTGTTGAACAACAACAATGGGCAACACTCGGTCTTGGCCTTGTCATCGATGCTGTTGCCGTTAATGTTGCGGCTCATTTGGCCCAATTGGCGACCAAAATGGCGCTTTTTATGCACAACCATCGGACAACGGCAACAAAATTAACAATGAGTACGAGGGAGTGATAGAATCGGTAGTGCCCAACTAGCAGATACTCTGCAGTGAGCGCTTGGTGCTCCGGTTTTTTTTTTTTTCATATTTTATTGATTCCTTTAAACTAAGTTGATTTTGACGTTAATTTTTTTCAAGCATTTCGTTAAATTTCTTCAAATATTTCACAAATTATTTAATATTTTGAATATTGATATTTAAATGTATTGTGTAAAAAATACAACAAGTAATACATTTAGTGTCTTTAAATAAAAGTCCATATATTTATTAAATTGAAAAAATTTGGACAAAGCTTAATATAAAAATTAAAGCGCTTATCCAAAAGTCTACATTTTCTCCATAAAGAATATACCCATTTATCACTGGCTACAAGGTATAAAAACGGCAGCTCGTGGCTCCATAAAACGCAGCAGCCACACCGAAAATGATTAAATTTGTGTATGTGTGTAAACGTGTATGCGTTTGTCTAAGTGTATGCGTGCTGCAGGACATTGCGACATCGTAAATAAAATTCGCATGCGAAATTCCGAATCGCCAGCGAGTGTTCAAGCAGAGCGACCCTTCGACTTAAGTAACTACAGAGATTACACAAATTTGTATTTTTATATCCTATAAACATTGAAAGTGAGGTAAATCGATATGCATTACCAAATATTATGATCCGATTTCTCGAGTGCGTGAAATCTAAATTTCAATTTTGTATTTTTTTTTATTAAGTTTTCTTTTTGCACCAGAATTTTGAATAGATACCGAAAATTTTGCCTCACAGTTAGCCACAAATTGAAGTTTTACTTAGCCAAATGAATACAGGTTTAAAAAGAGTTTTACGATGTCCCTTGTTTAAGATCCACTGTGAAGATCGTGTTCGATTAAGTGTTCGTCGCTTACTTGAGAGTAACAGAGAGAGAGAGAGAGAATTGAGACAGAGTTATGAAATAGAGAAATCGACTTACGCCACCAAGGAATACAAAATATATATACGTGTCCAATATAAAACATATATATGTATATACGCGTAATGTATTCCACTTTTTCCTTAATTCTACGTATTTTCCTTAACAATAAAAATACTCGAAAATTTTGATAAATTTTTGTTACTTGTTATTGAGAGAATTTGTTAAATGTTGTTTGGACTAAGATAAGAGTTGAACTGAAGGTTTGTATTTCGATTTCTCGGCAGCACAAACCAGATGACATTTAAGTCACGGACAACTAAGGTGTACGAAAACATTTCTTTGAATACATAAAAAAACTTATATTTTATTTGATTGATTATGATTATGAATCGAAAGCATTTACTTACTGTTAAATATCATCAAAGAAATTACAATTAAATATATTACCGAACGAAACCAAAAATAAATAAGTTTTCTATAGATAAATAAATACAGGTTAAATGATATTTAATCTAGAATTTAAAAGCTGTTAAAAGGTATGCAACAAAACAAATTTCAATTGATTATTACCTCCGCAGCTGAAAAGTATGCAACAAATAATTTTTATGTTGTAGTATATATTTTTACTCAGTTTTAAAATAAGTTACCTGTGAGCATATGCATGTTAATTAATTATTATTTATGTAAATATTAGATTACTATATTCGTAAAAAAAGAACTAATAAATAATTTAATAAAAAATAAGTAAATAAAGAAATAAAAAATAGATATTTTGCGCTGTTGAGAGACGCATTAAAAGCAACTTAATTAAATTGTAATTGGATATTTTGTGATGCGCTGCCTTCGACCACAAACAAACAGCGTGCCATAAGCCCCACCCTAAAACGCAGCCCCAACCCCAACCCACGCCCACACCCCTAACCCCAACCCCCCATCCCAGCCATTATTTGCTGTCACTTCGACTGACACGTGGCCCTCGGCTTTTGGCTGGAAGTGGGAGTTGATTTGGTTTTTGACTGTGGACTCGGGTTCGGGGTTGTCTTTTGTGCTCTTTCAAAAGCAGAGCCCACCAACCCCTCCTGCGAATACCAAGTCTTATGCGGATGCGGATGTGGATGTGGATGTGGATGCGGATGCATTGTTGATGCAACGAAACTAATTTAAAGTACTTCACGCAGCGGTCGGCTAATCCGACGCACTTTTCTCCCTCTCCCTTCCTACGTTTGATAACTTCGTTAAGTTGTTGACGCACATCGAGCAGTAATTTCAATAAGCTGACAGTAATTAAATAGCGCAGTCACGTGTCAGATCCCGCCCGAGCGGTACGAGTCAAAATTATCTACCCAACCCCCTCTTAATAAGTTAACATTGTTCTCATCAAGGCTGAGAAACAAATTTTCGACATGCGATTCATTTAAGTTTCATTACTACTCGATATAAGTGATTGAAAGGAAAGTAGGGCTACTCGTTATAAATGTTTTACTCATTAGACTTGATACACTGGCTATTGATAGAAGGAACTCAATCTACTCGATAGCGAGAGAAGTGACTGACTGAGTAACTGTATGCCAATCACTTAAATTATTTTGGTTAATCAATTCAATATACTCGTTAGTAACTACTCGTTACAATTAATTGAAATTGCTAACTTTTTACAGTTAATACTCTTCCTATTAATTGAATCAAATCAATTTACTCGTTAGTAGGCAACTATGCTAATATGACTTCTTTCTGCGAATGATTCACTCGTTACAGTTGATACACTCGCTATTTATTTGTAGTAAAGTAATCTATCAACTTTATCCGAGTTACTCGTTTCTTTTTTTGTGTTACTCGTTACTCACCCGTTCAACCCGTACTTGCTCGTAATTAAAATAGCCATTATTAATAGTTACTCATCACTTATATTTACTGCTACTCGTTACTTATTTGTCCGACTCTCTCTCTTTAATTGCTCGCTTAATAAGGAATTTGTTGGTTAGGTGCCATTTAATTTTGCTTGTGCATCGCGCTTAAATTTGTGGCTTGCAATTACTTATGTAGACAACGCACACACACACGCAGTCACACGCACACACACGCCCACACACATGCACACACGTGCAATGGAATGCTCCTGGTAATATTTATAGAATTCTCTTTGACGCTGGCGTAAACTATTTGCACAATATATTCAGAAAATCTTTTAACGAATAAAATTTTATTTGTTTACAACTCATTGAAAAGCCACAAAGCTTTTGCCAATGGGCTTTATTTGTCAGTTTGTTGGTCAACATGTGTATGTGTGTGTGAGTGTGTTTGCTTGTGAAGAGAAAATTATGGCTCGTATTTGTGGCACAATTAAGAGTTGGGCACATAAACGACCAAGTTGACAGTATTAAGAACTCTGCACCTAAAACTTTTAATTGAAATAATTCGTTTTGAAATTGCCAACAAAAAACTTTTGACAGCAAACTTTTCGTTTTGCTTTCCTTTTTGTTGCTGAACATGTTTCAAATTAGCTTTGTCTATAAATTGTCCTCAATCACTTATAACATTGATGTACAAAATCGTTTGATGAGCAGCTGAAGCGAGTATCGAGTCTCAACAGTTGGCCATCGATTTTAAATAAGTAGCTACAAATAAAACTTAAACATTTTTCTAAAGACTCTTCAAAGTTTTGACAGCTCGACAGTAATGAAACAAATAGCTTAAGGGATTCTGTCAAAGTAACGAGTCTTTTCTTAAATGCTGCTTGACAGAGTTTAACTACAAATGATTTGAATAATAATACCAATTAGTGTAAGGGGACACAACTAAGGCCATGGAAACGAAATATCTGTTCTAGCAACAGTTGGGTTCATCAAACAACAGTCTATACCCAACTAGAATTTAGTTTAGTTAGGAGTTAAGTAACGAGTCATTACCGAAGGAGAGTCTCTTAAAGAACGAAATCGATAACGAGTAGCGTAAATAGTAATTAGTCTCATATTAGTGACTCTCATTAAAAAACGAGATGAACTAACTACAAATAAGAGTCATTGTTTCGGTAAAATCTAGCTAACGAGCTAACAAATAAGCTAAGAAAGCAACAAGTGAATGCTAAAGAAAGAAATCAACTAACGAGATTCGCTTAAAGTAAAGTAAGTTTCACAAGCAAGTAACATTTTTGGTTAAGAGTCTAATTTAGTCTTTCCGAAATCTGAGATAAACCAACGAGTCTCATCGACACTCGTTGAATTAACAAACGAGTGTAACGAGTCTCTTTCCAGCGAGTCGTATAACGATGCCTACAAAGTGTCTAAGCAATAAGGCTTTTAAGTAGAGCCCTACGAAGAACTTAGTTATACGAATTCAACAGTTTATAAAAAACAACGAGTTGCTCTTAAGACTAACGAGTAACGATTTATTCGTCCCTTCTAGAGAGTAACTTAATAGATATAACCCTTGTCACCCGCAAATTTATAGCAGACGCGCTTAAAGCAAATGCGACGAGGTGCCGCACTCATTTGGGTGCTGCTAGTTGTGCTGCTCGTTGTGGTGCTCATTGTGGTGCTCTCTGTGGTGCTCACTGTCGTGCTAGCTGTGGTGCTTACTGTGGGGCTCACTGTGGTGCTCACTGTGGTGCTCTCGGTGCTTGTTGACTCGCTCGTTGCATTCGTTGGCAGAGTTGTGCTTTCACTCGTTGAATTGCTCGTCGAATTGATTGCCGTTGTCGAATTGCCGGCTAAGGTGGTGCTTTCCACCGCATCCGTCGTGCTGGTGGCATTGATGGGACTCTCAGTGGTGGTGGTATTACTCGGATCGGACTCGGCATCGAGGAAATTTATTAGTACATTCATAAACTTTTGTATTGAATCGCGATCCTCTGAGGTGAAGGTCTGGGCAGTGGTGCCAGCGATTATCCAAGCACCACTGGCGAATGCCACCACCAGCAGCACCACAAAGCGTTGATCATTTCTCAAAGCTGACATTTGGGATCTGTCTTACTCGAAATTCTAACTGGCTGCATTTTATACAAGCTCTCAAGCTTTCAGTGTGCTTTTCGATATCTCTATGCGGAAATTGGGTCATCCGAAATTATCCACAGAGCTAAAGGCACGTGCATGACCAGTTACCAGATTAAATGTTGACTATGGCTCTATTTTAATATCTGGGTCAGCTTCTAATTTTTTTTGGCGTCTAACAGCTGATCTGCTTAAATAAATATCTCTATGCAGTTCTCTCATCTCTCTCAGTATCTCGTTCGGTGTTTGGAAATGTGAGCTTTTACTTAAGAATTGATTGAGTTGCGAATAAACATAGTTATAAAATGCATTATTATTACTAAAAGATTTAGTTTCTGTTTAGATACCGTACTTCTTATTAGCTCTGGCCATTCATGAGCTTCGTCCGAGTGCTAAGACTTTGCCCGGGATTTGAGATTTGATACTTCAAGCATTGTTCAGCACTGCCGTCACGTGCAACTCACCTAACAAGGACTGCTTTGAATATACATTTTAATGAGGTATTCTATTACGATATAAAAATAAAAATGAATAAGCTTATGCTTTCAATTTATGCTCTGCATAAAGTTCAACTTTGTTTAAAGACTTTGAAATTAGCTTTAGTTCTCTGCTTGAAAATAAACTTTTTGGGTTCAAGAACTTAATCGAACCGTTAATTATGGATGGATCTTTTAAAATTTTGATTGAAAAAAAGAAACTTATTCTTTAATCTGACGAATAGACAAAAGGACATCTATTAAAAGAAGAAGATAAAGAAAAATTTGAAATAAATGATTATTTTGACCAATACTAAAGGAGAGTGTAGAGCATACAGATGAACCAGATATATAAAGATTAGACGTTTATTTACCTCAATAGATAATATGATCATATTTTACCAAGAGGAGTGGTCACTCTGAAAAACTTTCCAGCTAAAGAGACAAGCTTTGCCTTCCGGCAGATCCTAAAGAATGGTTTCCATTTAAGATAAACCGCTTAAGACGATTTATGCGAGAAGAATGCGAGTGGGAAAATGGAGATCGGGTATCTATGAATTACGGAGATAAGCCCCAGATGACAAATAATGCAAAAAGAATGCGAATGCGAATGCGAATGGGAGTGGGAAGGGGAGTGGGAAAAGACGAGCCAGAAGCGAAAAGTCTGTTGTCGACATCGACACCGATGGTGTTTGACGATTGGTGGTCACGTTTGTGGCATGCCAATTGTGAATACGACACGATTATCTCTTGTCTGGTGCTTGGGCGTTATCAGTAGATGCGACAGTAGTTGCATTTAGTCACAAGCAAACAGAAGAATGGGTGATAAAAATCAGCACAAAGAGGCCGATTGGCCATAAAAGCGCTTTGCGCAGACCTTTTCAATATCAATCTCTCAAGTTACGATCGTGTGGGCACTTCTGGGAAAACTGTGAAGAAAGTTTCGCAAGTGGCAATCGAAATCTTAAGCAAATCAACATGTGGCGCCTTCAGCTGTTTTTAATTTTATCCACCTGCTTCCTCTTACCGTTTGAGGCGAAGCCAACATTGACTTCATCAAAGCCAACCTTGACCTCAACCTCATCCCCAGTTGCCAGGAGGAGCAACAATATTGGACGATTGGCGGCCAAAGATCTGGCTGATCTGCTCTTGGCCAGCATGCAGGCGCGTGGCATCAAGCTATCTGAATCCCAGGACTCGACGGTTAAGACCCTTAGAAATATGGAGTCGACGGAACTGAAGGGTGGCGCAGTACTTCTTCAGCTTGGCATGGATGTGATTATTGATGTGCTGATTGGCAGCAGTGCGGATAGCAGCTGCGAGCGAGTCATCAAGGACATTAAGAGGTCAACCGACAAAAATAGCCTGACGCTCAGTTTGAAGTCCTTCCTGGCCCTTTGCGCCTTCAACAGTATCGAGTGCTCGCAGAAGCAAGTCGTGCAGATCATCAAGAGTACGACATCAGTTAAACAGTCCGATATTTCTATGCTGGGCAGTCGGAGCACTCGCACAGCTCTCGAGCAGGCAGGCAAATCGGCCAACATCAAAGGCGACCGAGAGTCCATCGTTAATTTCCTACAAGCGAGAAGCGTGTCTGAACTGAGCGCCATTTTAAGCACTCTTCTACAAGTGTGCGGCGCATCCAGCGTGGAGACCCAGAGAATAGTGCAGAACCTAGTCGAGAGTAAGTTGTGGAGTTATATTTATTACGAGTGATATTTAGCAAATAACGAGTAGAAAGTGACGACTAGAAAAAGACCAGTGAAAATTTTCGAGTAGTTGGAGACGAGGGGATAAAGACGAGTAGCTAGAGACGAATAACAAACAAGAGACCGACACAAGTAACGAATTAAGTGTAACGAGTGACGTTCAGCCAATGACGAGAAGAAAGGGGTGAAAAAAACGAGTAGTTAATGAGGACTAGCGAAAACTAGCTGGCTTAACAGAAACTATTGAATACTGTGAATATAAAGTATAGTAATAAGTAGTCAATATATAAACTAAAATATAAACTTGATTATTTCTTCTATGATTTTTTAGTGGGACCCAAGGACAGCGCCAAGAATACCGCCGTAAATGTATTGCAGATCAATGGATTTAGCACGCTGATCGTTTCCCTTATGGATAGCCTCACCTCTATTGCGAGTGGCAATAAGAGCGGCTTCTGTGCGGCTACACCAGAAAGTTGGATAGTCCGTCTTCTGGACATGGGCGTGGCAAAGGTCATTATCATGGGTTTGATGACAGCCCTCGATCGCTCGCTGCCTACGTCATCCGACTCTCTAATACGTAAGTAAATACCAATTGATAATCGATCTGTTAGTCCAACAACCTTGTTCAATTGCAGAACAATCAGCTAATTTGGTGGAACCCAGTGTCCCACTAGGCAAGGACTCACCCACATTTAAGCGTTCGAGTGGTTCCGTTCCTGCTGTTGGAAACCTCCTGGGAAATAGTGTAGCAAGTAGGTTTACCATAATAAAGGATTTTAGCTATAAGCCCCTAATAAATCGTTACTTTTCAGCTGGACCCAAAAATGTGGTGACTGGAAATAGTAACTTTTTTGGCCAACTTGTGAGTGCGGATGTCCCCGCAGTAGTCGGCGTTAACGCCTTGGACAACGTAGTTGGATCGGTTACAGGCTCTGGTGGCAGCCCTGTCAAATCTTTGTTGGCTTCTGGACGATCCCTTCCTTTAAATATTGCCAACAAGGATGATAACTCGATCACAAGTAGGTCCTCCTCAACTGGATTAAGGAAGTTTATATTAAGATTTAAATCTCACTCTCAGCTGGTCCCAAAAATATCGTCAGCGGCAATAACAATTTCTTTGGCCAACTTGTGAGTGCGGATGTCCCCGCAGTAGTCGGTGTTGACGCTTTGAACAACAAAGTTGGATCGGTTACAGGATCCAACGGCGCAAGTAGCGGCAGCCCTGGCACATCTTCACTTTCCTCAGGACGTTCTCGCGCTGTGAATATTGCCAACAAAGATGATAACTCTGTCACAAGTAGGTTCTCTTCAACTGGATTAAGAATGTAGTCTTTAGTTTTTACTCCCACTCTCAGCTGGTTCCAAAAATATCGTTACCGGAAATAACAATTTCTTTGGACAACTTGTGAGTGCGGATGTCCCCGCAGTAGTCGGTGTTAACGCATTGAACAACAAATTTGGATCGGTTACGGGATCCAATGGCGCAATTAGTGGTAGCCCAAGCAGTGCTGGCACTTCTGGTAGCTCCGGTACAGGTGCTGGACGTTCGAACGCGCGGAATATTGCAAACCAAGGAGGCAATACGATCAATCGTAAGTGAATTAATCATAGATATAAATCAATGTCTAACCCGGCATTTCTTCAACAGAGGGTGCTAGAAACGTGGTTAGGGGAAACGATAATACCTTTATTACGGGAGTTGACGGAAATATTCTTGCCAATGTGGGTGTCGATGCTCTCAACTCAGTTCAGGGTACGGTCAATGGCGGCTCTGGAGGTTCTGGTCGTTCTGGCGGTGGCGCTGGTGTTGGCCGCCTTCTGGGAGGTGGTGCCGGTGGTCTTTTGGGTGGTGGTTCTATTGCCAACAAAGGGGGCAATTCAGTCAACAGTAAGTGACTTAATATATGTTTCTAGAAGGTTTACTTTAGAGCGCTGATTTACTTTTTCAGCTGGTCCTAAAAATATCGTCAGCGGCAATAACAATTTCTTTGGCCAACTTGTGAGTGCGGATGTCCCTGCAGTAGTCGGTGTTGACGCTTTGAACAACAATGTCGGATCGGTGACAGGTTCCAATGGTGCAAGCAGTGGTAGCCCTGGCAGTGCTGGCGGTTCTGGTAGCCCTGGTACAGGTTCATTTACTTCCGGACGTTCTCGGGCTGGAAATATTGCCAACAAACTTGATAATTCGATCACAAGTATGTTCTTTTCAACTGGATTA
Organism: Drosophila pseudotalamancana; assembly: GCA_037075185.1. Taxonomy (NCBI): domain Eukaryota; kingdom Metazoa; phylum Arthropoda; class Insecta; order Diptera; family Drosophilidae; genus Drosophila; species Drosophila pseudotalamancana. The sequence continues at coordinate 90,528 of JBAMCK010000785.1, read as the reverse complement.
AGGAAGTTCATGTATAGTTTTCACATTCATTCTTAGCTGGTCCCAAAAATGTCGTTACTGGAAATAACAATTTCTTCGGCCAACTTGTGAGTGCGGATGTCCCCGCAGTAGTCGGTGTTAACGCCCTGAACAACATAGTTGGATCGGCTACCGGATCCAACGGCGGAAGCAGTGGTAGCCCTGGTAGTGCTGGCAGTACTGGCAGTTCCGGTAGCCCTGGTACAGCTTCTGGACGTTCGAACGCTCGAAATATTGCAAACCTGGGAGGCAATTCGATCAATCGTAAGTGTATTATTCAGATATGTAAAAGCAATGTCTTACCTGTTATTTCCTCAACAGAGGGTGCAAGAAATGTGGTTAAGGGAAACGATAATACCTTCATTACGGGAGTGGACGGAAATATTCTTGCCAACGTGGGTGTCGATGCACTTAACTCCGTTCAGGGCACGGTCAATGGCGGTTCTGGTAGCTCCAGCGGGTCTGGTAGTTCCAGCGGTGGCGGCCTTTTGGGTGGTGGTGGTGGCGGCCTTTTAGGCGGCACTGTTGGCGGACTTCTTGGCACTGTCGGCGGTGTTGTCGGCACTGTTGGCAATACTGTTGGCGGACTTGTTGGCACTGTTGGCGGAGTTGTGGGTGGAGTTACCGGCCTCTTAGGCGGTGCTACCGGCGGCGGCGGTGGTAGCGGCGGCGGCGTTGGCGGCCTTGTGGGCGGTACTAGTGGCGGACTTTTGGGTGGTGGCGGCGGCTCTTCTGGGTCTCAAAATATAGCAAATCAAGGTGGAAATACTGTGACAAGTAAGTGCACTGATCAAACATTCGATATTTACCTCGGCTAACTTCCACTTCTATTCAATAGCGGGTGCTGACAATGTGGTTACTGGAAGTGGTAATACTTTCATTAAGGGAGTTGATCTCGGCGTTGTCGCGAATGTCGGTGCGAATGTGCTCAACACAGTTGTAGGAACAGTAACTGGAGGCAACGCTCCCCGAGACGATGTTGTTCAGGTGGTCGATCGACATGGCAATCTCCTCATGAATATCTGGGATAAGGATGGTGTTACCAGCGGTAGTGGAGGCAACGGTGCTATCGCCAATGACTTGTCTAACAACATTAACAGTAAGTGGACGAAATGCACCGTGGTCTAGTTTAACGTTACGAATTACTTAACCCCTTTTTGCAGGAGGTCCAAAGCAAATCGTTATGGCCAACGACACGACGATCTTAAAGCTCGTAAACTTGGATGCCTCAGCACTGGCCAAGATAGATCTGCTCAACTCCATCAGAGGCAGCAGTGGCGCTTGCAATGGCATCGCCAATAAGTTCGACAACGAATTGAACAGTAAGTACAAACCTGCAGGTATATTTGGAAGAAATCGATCTGATTTCTATGTGATATTGCTTTCAGGTGGACCGGAGAACGTTGTTGAGGGCAATCGAAATACGTTTATTACACTGGTTAATCTTAATTTGAATGCTTTGGTCAACTTGCAAGCCTTGAATAGCATTATCGGCAGCGTCGGCAACGATTGTCCCGAACCAACCACGCCCACTCCCGAGCCACCGACGGCTGAGCCACCAACAGGTCAGCCACCAACTGTTGAGCCACCAACACCAACTCCCGAGCCTCCAACGGCTGAACCTCCTACTCCGTATCCACCAACACCGACACCATTCCCTCCAACCCCCTCTCCACCAACCCCATCCCCACCTACCCCATCTCCGCCTACCCCTAACCCCAACAACTGTTATCGTCGCTACTGTCGCAAATGGCGATATCGCCCCAGTTATTTGTGCTACAAGAACTGCGGTGGTTCATACGTCTACAAACCCTAGAGGAACCCAGAGGACTTACTCAGAGCTTACGTGAGCTGGAACCAACTTTGGTTAGGAGGCTCATCCATATACCTTTTATTTAAAATCGCATAGCTTGCACCTATTTATTTATTTTGCCTACTTTCTAAGCGAACTTGTTTGTTATGCTTGATGTATTGAAATACAGCTGAATTATTTATTACAAAATGAAAAGTTTTTTGAATGGGAGGGAGAAATACGGCATTCATGTCGGATTTCATTATGGCGCGAGGGACATACAAATTTAAGACGCATTTATAAATGCTACCAATGAAGTCATTTTATATAATAGCTCGCTACTCGACTTTAAGATACCCTGTTCCCTAATGTTGAAAAATAAAGTCAATTTTATTTATGAAGTAGTTAAATATTTACTGAGGAGTATTAAGCGACAAACAATTTAACATATATTTAGCTGAACAGATTGAGATTTATAATCATTTACATTCATTTAGTTAGTTTTCGTTGTACTTTTATTCTGGATTAATACTTATTCAGTCGTAGGTTTTAATTTTTTTTTGTTGCTATCTACTACTCGATGTATTAAAATAAAAATAGCGATTAGGTCCTGTCTATAAGGATGTTTGCTATTCGCTTCTCCCTAAGAGTTATTATTACATATTATACGTATATAATATACCCTATTGTGGCTAGTTTCTTAAATACAGGGCATGCAAAGGTAAACAAAATGCAATTACATTCAAAGCGAAAAAGTTTAAACAGCGTGCGCGAAAAGCAGGAGACTAGAACTGAGAGACAGACAGACTGAGAGACAGACAGAATGTGTAGGGGTAGGAGTGAAAAGCAACTCGGCATAAATAAAAGATAACATTATTAACACCCAAGAGCCAAGTGAAGCGCCTCGAGTACTCGGTTAGACAAATGGGCGTCAGCGCTGACTCAATACGGAAAAGTTGCGCTCCGCCGGAGAGCAATTCCCCCAACCTGGCCGCATTCACGAATTGGAATGTAGAACGTGCCCACGCCACATGAAATCATAATGAAAGCAATAAAAATATCAGCAAAGTTGCTCGAACAACCAAAAAACCGAAACAAAAACAACAACAAGAAAGTACTGAAAAAAAGTACAGAACAAAGCAGTACAAAACGGAGCAGATTCTTGAGTTGCCCGTGTCGCACCCATAATTGATGACCTGAAGATAATTTGTTATGGTTATGAAACGTGAAACAAACACGGGGCGGAAATACATAAATACGGAAATACAAAATATGGAGCGCAATTATAAATTTTAGACCAACAGCTTGTGGCTACACGCTCCCTCAATCTCTCTCACTCTTTCTCTCTCTCTCTCTCTCTCTCTCTCTCTCTCTCTCTCTCTCTCTGTGGTTAGGTGGCTTGTGAAAGGTGGCCCACGTTGTTTTTGCTGATGTTAGCGAGCTGCTAATGATAAGCGATAACCGTGAACTTCACTGGGTGTTAAATATTATGCGACACCTCTGGGACACAATTTGTTCCACTCGGCATGCCGAAAAACTCCTAATGGATACCTGCCAGCATTTTAAGCACGACAAACTTATCAACATGCCGTAACATACTTGCCTTAAAGATGGATATTTAAGCATGCCTGAACCTGGATCTTTCGTAATTCACCTTTAGACTTGAAATGTTTGCATTTGCGAGAGAGTTCACTAATGCTTAAGTGTAGCTATTATTTATTATTATGTATTAATTATTATTATTATTATCATTATTATTATTATTATTAGTATTAGTATTACTATTGTTTTTATTATTATTAGAATTACTATTATTTTTGCTATAACTGATAATAGTTATAATTATAAACATTTACATTCTCAATTTTACATTGTCAATTTTACTATTATGTAGAATCCATTGATATTTTTACTATCAATATCAACTTGAATGTTTATTTTTATTTGAAAATTACGATATTAATAATTAATAATATCATTATAATTATTACTATATTTAATATTAGAATTGTCATAATTATTATCATTATTATATTTATTATTATTTATGGTATTATTGTAATCATTGTTATTAATATTCTCATTACAACTACCACTATAATTATCATCAGTATCATAATAAATCTAAACAGCAATGCAAGACAGTCAATTATTCGACTGGGATTCAAACCTTGATTATCAATTCCCCATTTGAAGGGCATCGGGGTATTCGCAAAATGCGATTCGAATTAAAGAACTATCTGAGAACTCAGCAAATTTATTTAGAGCACAACATTCTGGCTAAATGAAACTTGCTTCAACAATGTTTGCTGTATAAATCAATAAAATTGTTGGTGTCGCTTGTTCGTGGGTTGGCGGGGGGCGGGGGCATATAAAATGCAACAGACTTTTAGGCGCAGACATGTTTATGTACTTGTCAGACAGCCAGACGAGTTCCGCAACTAACCCTCACCCACCCTCCACCCAAATCCCCACCCCTCAGCTCGTGGCCCTGTCCGACTGTCTGTCTGCGAAGCTGTTTTCCTTTTTTATGCCCTGAACCCATTGTATGTGGGTAAATAGGGTATATTGCTTTTTAACATTTACATATGTAACGCGAAGTCTGGACGAATCAATAAGGTATATTCTTGATCATCACTAATAGAAGAGTTGGTTTAGTTCTGTTTGTCTCTTTTATCTCTAAAACTTTAAGAGCTGCAGACTTGCAATTTTACAAGCGGGAAAACTATAGCTCGCGGAGATAGACTTTATTGCAAATATTCGATATCCTTGTCTGTTTGACTGTTTGAAATCGATAACAAGTTGAAACCTTTCGGGAATATATCGTATGATACATGTATCCAGAATTTGATTTTGGATACAACTACAGGGTATCGCTTAGTCGTGCAAACCCGACTATAGATTTTTCTTACTTGTTTTATTTATATATATATTTTTTTTTTATTTTTTTTGATTCGTATGGCCCGCATTTGGGCTCAGGTTGTTTTAGTAGTCGTTCATCTATCTGCTAGTATTTCGCGTCGTTTTGTGCCCATTTTGGTTTTCACTTTCGCTCCGCTTTGTTTTCTGCTCTCTTCCTCTTTGGCTGTCTGTTTTATTTCTATTTTTACCATTCTTTTTTTTATTATTGTACATAATTTGCACGTGCTACGAATATCTAAAATTTACGAGCGAGCGAGAGCGAAAGTGCAGAGGTCTTCCGCGTGGGTGGTGCGGGTGGTGCGGGTGGTTCGTCGGTTGATTCGGCGGTTGGGGTAAGGTGTGGGTCTAGTCACTAGTTACACTGTCCGCCCCCGGTCTGAGTCTCTGTTGTCATGTACATTATTTTGCTTTCAAGCGTTCTGCTCTAAAAGTAAAAGTCGGCGAGCTTTAAATGAGCGAAGCGACGATTCTCGGTGGTTGCGGTGCTGCTTTGCTACAAATCTGCAGCGTTTTTTGTTGTTGTTCGTCGTATTTATTTTTTTTGTGTTCGGTTTTGGAGTCAAGCTACAGAGGGGTCTAGCTTGTTGCTTGCTTTAACACGTTTTATGTCCAACATAAATGTGAACTAATGCATTTTTATTAATATATACAAGCGTGCTGGGAATTTCAACAATCCACGCGTTCATCATCATCATCATCATCATCACCATCATGATCATCATCTTGATGATGATTAAGCATAAAAACCACAAATGTTTTTTAAATGCAGTGCAAATGCGTTGCTCGGTGTTGCTCCTGGATGGGTCTATCTACTAAGTAGTACGCTTCTGACATTGCAAATCCTGTTCAAATATTTAGCACAGGGCGAACGTGTTAACATCCTTGTTAAAGCTGCCCCACATTGCCACCACTGAGTGTCACCCACTCACATATGCGATGACTCAGCAGCTTATAATCGACCATTTACAAGTCTTAAGATAAGCTCAAGTCTCCCTATCTCTTTCTATTTATCTATCCCTCTCGCTCTCTCGCTCTCAAGCAGCTTGTGGCGGTGGTTCATGACCCTTTATGCATGCTGAACTGCAAGCATTTGGACTCCTATGTACAAATCATCAATTGTATCAACTATGCACACTCACACACGCACACACACACACACACACACACATAAGCGCTATAATTCGGACATGTCTGGCAACGCCTGCTTGGCTGATTTTGCCAATAGTAAACAGCAAGTGTTAGATTATAATCACCATCGTCATCCCCTTCATTGTTTGACACGATTTTGCTTAGCAAATTTTTGTCAATTGTCTTCAGGCAGACTTTAAAAGCAATGTCAGCTCTTCAAAAGACAGAATGAAGCGAGTAGCGAGTAGAAGGTAGCGAGTGGGTAGTAGCAAGTAGAAACGAGTAGCAAGTAGCCAGTAGCGAGAAAGTAGCGAGTAACAAATATTGAGTAGCAAGCAGCGAGTAGCAAGTAATAAATATATAGATATATTACTGAGATTTTGAATAACTATAGATTCATTAAACTGTATACTCGTTACTTGTGACACGCTAATCGCTACTCGCTACTCGCAACTCGATACTCTCTTCTTAGCTAACAAATAAGTTGATTTCTGGGCTATTACTGTGAAGCATGCAGACAGATTTCCGCATATTGGCTTATATTCGTTCAATGCTGTCTTCCACTCGTTACTCGCTACTCCCTACTAGTTAGGAAAATATCTGTTCCGTTTTTTTCCTGAGCTTTTACTTTAAGAGACTCGCAACATGGCGAATATAACTCGTTACATGATACTCTCTAGCCGCTACTTAGTTAAGCTAATACTAGTTACTCGCCACTTAGTTAAGAAGTCGCCTGTTGAGTTGATTACTGGGTGAGCGAGAGCTGACGGAGGGCAGACAGACTCGCCCACATTGTGGACCTCATTACTCATACGCTGGCGCCTGAGGTCCATTTGCATGGCAATCGGCGGAGACTGATGGCTAGCCTTGTAATACCCCAGACATTATTATCCACTTCTATTCAATGCTTGGACCAGAAACTGAAAGGGAAAAGCCAAAAACAGTGCTCGACAATAGCACAAAAAATGGAAGAAAGAAATGCAAAGGCGGCACTTTGCATACTAAGAGGCAAAACGTCTTCAGAGGGTGGCAACGGCCAACGGACAGAGGCGTAGGGCTTCAGGCAGAAACGGGGATGAGGGCGTTGGAAGGGACTTGGTTACTTGCATGGCATAAATAGAAAAGCAAATAGCGAGCCGGGCTCTATTGACATTTTAGGGTTTCATTGTAAAGCAATTTAAATTATTGTGTATACTTTATTTCTATTTTTTCCACCCATTTTGTAGCCGAGCCTTATTTGGATACCCTGTAAACAAATCGCAAGAGCGTATAGTTACACAATCTGTGACAGAGCATTCAAAATATATTATGTATATCAGGGACACAGCTCTATCCTTATCCTTAATATAAGCAGCTTTATTTAATTCTTGATTTTCATTTAACTTCTTTCTTAAACTTTGCTAATTATTGCACTATTAAGGGCATATAGGCTGAACAGGATATTTGCTAGTCGATCAATCATTGTCACATCTAAGTCAGTTTCATTATGTTGGAACTTAAGCATTCAGGACATCGTGTCGCGGTTCGTGTTCTGCTTCTGATGCTTCTTCGTGCACTAAGCCATTGGACAAGGCGTCTTACGGTTCGGTTAAGGCGGGGTCTACAGCACAGATCTATGCCTGAAAGAAACTCTCCATTCCCTCCCCCTATTCCAGCTCAACCCCGCCTCTGCTTGATTTTATTTTGTGCAAATTTTTCAAATGTTATCCTTAATTTAGTTTCTAAGTAGATGCGAGTCACGTACCAGGCAAATGACATTTTATTTGTGGATTTTTATAGACTTTCGTTCAGTGTGTGTGTATGGGTGTGTGCGTATGTGTGTACGAGTGTGCGTGTGTGTGTGTGTGTGTGTGTAGTCGCTAAGCTGAGGGAGTTTGCTGGCCAGGGCTGCTTTCTATATGTGCATATAGATACATATTCCAGTGTATCTACAGGCCTGTATTCAGGGGAGACTGTAAAGTATGAATGGAATGGGGTGGGGCGGTCGTGTTTTGGGAGGTGTGCGGGGCTTTTGGTATGCCTGGCGAAACCGAAAAATAGGTCGTAATTTGGTTTCTGTGTTTTTCGTGATTTTATATCCGCGTACTTCCACATCTCTCAGTGGGTCACATGTGCCATTGATGAGTCACCCAAATGGCCCACGCCCATGTGTTTCAAAGGGGGGGTCACAAACAGACATTAAGCTTAACGTTTGAATTTGTAAAAAAAATAAAAATATTAAAAACGTGAATGCGTTGCACAAAATGTGTGGCCGACAAAAGGAAACAAAAACGAAATGTTATCGTTAACATTTCATCAATGAATAAAAGCCGAATTCCACTGAATCAGTGATAAATGAGTGTTGCAAAATACCAGGGAAATACTTGCGACTAGTTGTTGCTATTTAATAACAGCACACCCTCAGATTTTTTATTCAGTTTAATCATATATTTTTTGCCAATTGCTAAATGACTACGAAATGCAATAAAAATAAAAATAAAAAAATGTTTTCAATTAGCTCGGATGGAGTTTTGTTTCAATGAGTCAATCTCGATATTTATAGAGCTTTATTGATCCAACACATACACCCTCATTGCAACTGAATAAAGCTAAATGATGCTGAATGATGCTCAATGATAAAATAAAAAACTATTCGAGAATCAAACACTTCAGCTGCCGGGCTTTATCAATCTCCCTTGCTCGTCAATTTCAGCTAAATGAAGCCAAATAAAACTAAATGATAAGAAGGCTTATGTGAAAAGTTAAGCTCAATATTTATTTATCCCATTTAGAAGCCCTCTTTCATATATTTCAACTGAATGAATACTGAATGATAAGCTTTAAAGCAGGTTTGTCTGCAAATGTCCAGCACAAGTGTTTTCGAGCTGTAATATTCCTTCTCGGCTCTCCAATTATGTTAAACGATGCTGAATTGTGCTGAATGATAAGCTTTAAAAGGAGTTTATCTCTTAGATTATGTAAAAGAAGATATTTTAGTCGAATGATGCTAAGTGCAACTTAATGATGCAAAATGGAGCTGAATTTATTAATAATTAAATTGAGGCTTTACATAAATTCTATATACATATATTGAACTCTCGCAAAGTCCCTCATTATCTATTTTATATACATATGTACATACATATATTGATCCCTCTGCAGTTTTCATATTTTTCTGTTTTAGCTGAATGATAATGAATGACACTGAATAGTGCTAAATGAAGCTAAATAATGCTGAATGACGAGCATTGGCAACACGTATTCTGTAAAAGAGACCACATTTTATTTAGTATTGAATAAATGTTTCTTTAACTCTCTCTATCTCTTGTCTAGTTTAACTGTGCAACTAAATTATTTTTTGGTACAGTTAGCACTCGCTAAGTGAAGTTTACTACCAAACTGAGCAACTGCTGGATCGTAATAGTATATCATGCTAGAGCCGGTCTTCAGGGCTCCCCGTTGGGCAGAGGAAGCTGCTTTAATGGGCCGCATCGTGCATGTTGCCAAGATAGATTTATCAACATAGAATGCTAAAATAAATGAAAGCAGAGAAATATGACCGTATAAATGTATTAAAAAGACAACAACAACAACAGCACGAGCCGGAAAATGGGGAAAAACGCATACGCAACGGGAGCTGTGGCAAAAAATAGAAGTAAAGTTATATGTGGCGGGGATCACAGGTAGAAAACAAAGGAGATTGGCTGGGGGTTGGTTTTTGCCATTGTTGTTGCTTTCAGGGGGCGAAGGTCGGGCGAATAACTTTCGCACAATAAAGCAAAAATTAAAAAGCGTTAAGCAAAACGCAATTTTCCGGGCAAACGTTGCGCTTTTCGCTTGTCCCAACCAACTCAATCAACGGAGACTAAAGCCTAATGCCTGGCATTTGCTAACTTTCTTTCGCCTTTCGGTATTTGCTTTATTTTTCTTTTCGCAGGGTGCAAAAAAGAAGTCCGGCAACGCTTACAGAAATTCGGCTACAGCTAACGGTATTTATTTACGGCATTTTTTCACGCTTCGCGACGTCTGATAAGCGAGCGAGCGAGCGAGATGAGGGACAGAAAAAGTGCCACTGTGCTTACCTGTGGGCGTGAACACCAACCACCTACCCCTCCCTCTCCGTAACCTTCAACGTAACCCTCGATCAGAGATGAGACCTCAACCCCTCGGTCTTACACAGAGGAAAAGGGCAACTGTTCTATGCATTTTTTTACTCCCATTGTTCCATTTACGTTCTCTTTTTCTTTAGACATATTCGCTTACCCTACGCAAGGGTACATCGATTGGACTGTGAGACATGCAACATATGTGTGTTTACGATATTTTGTACATAGTTTCTTGATCGGTAGCATATGATTAGATGTGGAACTTGCAACTGGAGTGGAGTTCTAATGACTGTAAATGTTGCATATCCTAAAGATTGTGCTTATTTGTATTCTGTTTTTAAACACTATTTTATTACCGTTTCTAGATAATTGATCTATGATTTTACATTGAGAGATAAAGCTACGCATTTTTTAGAATTAAGTATTCAATAGTAAAATTTTCCCGATATTGAAAATAAGGCTAAAATAAATCGGATTGTTATTGAATATTTAGGTGTTTACTTATTGAAGCTTTAAGTTCGAAAGAGTATTGAACATTCGGTCTAACATAGACAAAAACCGTTTTTTATTGTATGTTTTTTTCTTTCTCCTTGTTGTATTGTTGTTGCTCACCTTAATGGCCATTGTTGTTGTTTTGTCTGCTCTTGTTGTTCTGGTTGTTGTTGCTGGTGAGGGTCGCAACAATGGTAGACAAAAGGCGCCAACACTTTTGCATCACTTCGATTGTAATTTCATGCCCGAATTATCCTTGGGGAGACATTTACCCTAAACGAAGGCACACACACCACATACACACACACACACACACACACACACACACACACACACACACACACACACATACACACATACACACACACACACACACACACACACACACACACACACACACACACACACACACACTTACACCTAGAGAAAAGGACATGCATATAAATTTCAATAGCAAGCGGCGAAAAGCAAAAGTCAAAAGTGCGAGTTTGAGGGCAACAAAATATAAAGCAATTGCAATAGCACACACACACACACACACACACACTGGCGCACACACCTTTATTATTATTTTTACACTTAACTTCCGGCTTACGCCTATTATACCCCGTATTCTCAGCTCCACAAGCTCATTCGCCCTGGCATCAAATTACAAAATCCTCGTTCGACTCCACCTGCTGTGCTTCTCCTTCTCCAACTTCTTCTTCTTCTGTTTGTGCCTCATCGTTCGCTGGATGAAGTTATTGTCCCTGGCATGTAGCTATTGTTGTTGTTGTTGTTGTTGTTGCGCGTGTTTTCACGTGTTCGTTCCGCATAGTTCCGTTTGATATGCCACAAAGGTGTCACAGTCAACAGCATTGTCCACAACCTCAGCTTCCATTGAGTATGTCTATGTGTGTGTGTATGTGTGTGTGTGTGTAGCGTGCTTCCTCTTTTGACGCCAAAAGTTTGGCCGCATTGAAAGGAGCCTTTGGTCTGCCATTTGACATTGAGATATTTTCCGTTCGGCTTGTGCTTATTTGTCTTAGTTTCAAATTTAACTGCACACACACATAACTACACACATACATACAACTGTTTTTATATTCCAATCGTCAGACAACTTTCAGCTGACTCTTGATTCAAGGTTTCATTTAGAACGGGCAAAAAAATTCATACAGTACTTAACATTTTGTAAAGAAATTTAAAAAAAAATTTGAAATGGTTCGAATGACTTTTAAAATATTTAAATTTGTTTTTAATTTCAAAATACTAAATATTTAATCCTTCTCAGTTTGACATTCAGGCTGAAATTACAAATAATAACTAACTAGCTAACTATAATTGATATATCATTTTTTTTACAACCCATAAAACCTAAATTAAATTTCTTTCAGGCATCTCAACTTACTTTTGTAGTAAAGAATTTGAATAGCAAAATATATTATTGTGAATCTTAACTTTGATTTGTAGTACACTAATTATTTCTATTGCAAACAATGGCAAGAACGTCAATTTCCTTTTATAGTTAACTACTTACACCTAATTTCAAGAAGCATATCTCTCTTTTATAGTAAGCATTTTACTTTTATAGCAAACATTGCAAACATTATTTTAAGAATCTTGAATGCCTTTTATCGTACACATTTCCTTTTATAGCAATTTTATTTTCTTACCTTTGACTTATAGCAAACTATTTAGATAGATTTTATAGTAATCATTCTTACAATATTCCCTATAGGCAAGAGTATTGGCTTAGAATCTTCCAAGTTTTATAGCAAACATTCCTTCAAAACTATTAACTTGCTTTTATATTATAATAAGGGATTACACAGGACCTTGAATGACATGTGATATGATATATGTTAGCGTATATATATATGACTGTTAAAATTAAGAATCAGGAAGCGGAGCTGATATTTGGTATCTCTGATTTGTTGTTTAAGTTGGTTGCCGACGTTTTAGCTAGTATGGCTTTCTTTCACATTGTTGCCACCGCAGATACACACACACGCAAACGCACACGCACACAAAGACACATTTAGACAGGCGCTTTGATTGATGGGTTGTAACTTCGCGTGAAATTGCACACCGGCAAACCCAAAAGGAGATGCGGAAGAAGGAGCACAAAATAAAGAGAGATGGAGATAGGGGAGTGGGTGGGGGAGAGGAAGCGAATAGGTTGTAAAGGCAACAGCTACTTGTAAAAGCCAAAACAAAGCCAAAAAACAAAGCTGGCTAAAACGGAAGCAAGCACTCATGGCACACACACACGCACACCTAGTCAAATGTGTGTGTGTGCGCGTGTCTGCTTGAGCGCCACTCGACAGCTTTAAAATAGGAAATTAAAATTCCAATAATAGCATTACAGCCAAATGCCAGCCGCAGGTGTTTGCGTGTGTGAGTGTGTGTTTGCAGCCACTAAGTATGCTTTAACTTTTGTCGGTCTCTTTGGGCTTTCTATCTCAGTCGCCGTGTGCGATAAAAATAAATTAAGCCACAAATTGCAATTTAATTTAAGGTATACTTTTGCCAACGACCCAACCAGCGACAACTCTGGCGCCGTTTAAGAGTTGCCACCCCGCACCCCTCTGGCCAGCTTCAGAATCAAACCCCGACGCCTTCCCATTCAACTTTCCCATTTTGGTCATATTAAAATATCTTGCCACATATTTTTGGTTGCCGCGTCTCCAGCTTCGCCGTAGGTGTTGAAACTCCACTCCTGCTTCATCTTTCTTTTCCTCCTCCTACTCCTCCTCCTCCTCCTTCTAACTGTTCCACATTTCCAAAAGTGGGTGTGCGTGTGTGTTTGTACTGAAAATTTATGGCATTGCAATTGCAAATATAATTAAAATTTTCACCTAGCTCGCAGCTCCGCAGCTTTTCTTTAATTTTATGTTTGGCTTTGCTTTTCCTTCCGGCTTTATTCTTAACTTAATTCCCAATTTTTGTGGCTGATTGTTGACGCACATAACGGTATGTGAATAGAAGGGTTTGTTCCGATTTATTGTTTATGATTGACTGACATATTAGTCGAGTGGTTGATTGTCTGACGGACGGACTGATTGGGTGAATAAAGACTGAGTAATTGCTTATTCATAGATTGATTGACTGATTGATTACATGAATTACCTCTGCAAATGGCTGACAGATTAAGCGTATTATCTAAACTTATGATTGACTTATATATTATACGATAGAGCAGCTTTTTTGTAACCGTTCAGATATCGCAAAGTATACATGAATTTGATCTGAACCTAGCTGCATAAATTTAAATGAAATACCCAAAAGATACTTTACCATAGTTTATGAGCTGCATTCGAGTAATGTAGCATTGCATACTTTTCAGCTGCAACTTTTCAGTGTGGGTAAATGCCAAAATTGTTGCATTTAAAGCACATTCTTAAAGCAGATCGAATCAACTAGTTGAACTAACTGCAGTTAAATACAAAGTTGATTGCAGTGCCGCAAATGGCGAGCAAACTAAATGGAAAACATGTCGCTGCGGATGATGATTGCCGCTTAATCCCCCCGCCCCCACTCTTCCCTCTCCATCCCACCTCTTACCCAATTGAACCCCACTTGAAAAGCCGTCCAAGTCCTCTCAGTCTAATGGATGCCTGGACATGGGCGACTGATTGAGTTAGCCACAAAATCGAAGCCGAATCCAACTACATTCAGAGCTGAACTCGAGGTTTTGGGGATTCGAAATTCGGGTTTGGTTTTGGGGTTGGGTTTGGGGGCTGCGTTGTTTTTTTTTATACCCTGCAACCATAATAAATGGTTAAACAGGTTATGATGTTGATGTGAAAGTGTATGTAACAGTCAAAAGAAGCTAATGCCGAAGCTAATGCCGAGTATATATATTCATGATCAACAGCAATAGTCGTGTTGATAGAGCTCCGCCCGCCTGTCTGCACGTAAGAATGTTTCGTTCCTAGCATCTAAAATAGCTAGAGATTTGAAATTTTGTATGTAGGTTCTTCCACAGCAAGCACATATTGTGTTTGTTTCGAATAATCGATAACTATTTGCTTTTGCTTGTTATCGATGACTTGTTTTAGTTTTTTCGAGCATATCTCCTACATTTTAAGAGCTAGAGTCAAATTATGTGTATATATTCAGCAAAAAGGGACATACATTTTGGATACTTAAGATTTTAGATACGTTCCCTCATTTCGAAAATGTTGTATCATTTTTAAACAGCAGCATTGTACTGAGTTCAGGGTATCTTACAGTGAAGCACACTCGTCTGGAGTTTTCATACGTGTTTTTGTGTTGCGAAATAGTGTGTATTATTTATTTAGCAAGTTTGCCCGTCAATTTGATGGCCACATGTTGCTGTTGCGTTTTATGTGTGCACCACTCAACCACTCAACCACACAACCACCTTTTGTCTAGGATATGCTTTTATAGTTGATTAAGGCATATCAAATGTCAAATGTCACTGTAGAAGACGGCGACTGCCAGTTGTAAAAACTAAACAAAACGCGGCTGGGTCGTTCGGTTTTATGGTGCGGTTGACTGCGGCACATACACACATACACACACACATGCACGCACACTCACACACAGGTAACTGCTTGGTCGTAAAAAGAATGAAAGAGCAGAAAGAAAACCAGAAATACAATATTATATAACACACATTGAGCATTCGGTTTCTCTGTCTCCCTCACTCCACCCGACTATCTCCGTCTCATTCTTTTTCTGCCGCGGGGTGGCAACTCAATTGCCAATGACGCGCCGCGTGATGGTTGCGAGTGCTGCTCGCTTTACAGGAAACGGAAATTGAAGCATAAAATTGCCAAGTTGCAGCCACAGCCAAAGCCAAACCCGGAGTCAGAGCCAGCGGCTAGGCTTTTCTGACTGCCTGATACCCTGTAGTACTAGCAGAGCAATATTTAAAGTTTGTAACAGTCAAAATTATTTTAAGCCTCATAATAAGCTGGCGAGATTTCATTACTCATGCTTGCCAGACTGGCGAATACCCTGCACAAAAACAAAAATATTATTTTTCGGGACTTACAATTTGGTTACGAGATAAACTTTAATCTGTAACATACCTTAGGGCCAACTTAAGTACACAGCATACGCCTTCCCCCCTTGGCATTACGTACAGGGTATACGCACAAGAAGAACACGCAAGCACCGGAAATAAGTTTGTTTAACGTTGAAATTGTGTACATTATCCTTGGATTCGCTAACATTATCCGCATATCAAATGCTCCAACAACTCTGGCTGCAACTGTCAATTATAAACGAAGCGAAAGGATGCAACTTAACTATTAACTGTATTGCTACAGTTTCAAGTTCCGAATATTAGGGGTATTCCGTTTTTAAATATTTTATCAGTTTCTAGTTGAACTCATCAATATGTTTGGGACGGCAGCTACAAATGTTCACTTTTTCCTTCGGTTTTAGGACTTCCCCATGAGAGACGTTCATAGTCTTCTCTTCATATTTTTCATATAGATCATAGTAAAGATTCCCTCTTTCAGGGGGTGTTAGAGGGTCTCTAGACATTAGACCACCTTAATATAATCCTTATGTTGGTGACAAAGTTCGGTTTTGCACATTAGTTTCGGTTCTAGATCTTCACCTCAGCTTTTCTTAAATGTTATCAGAAAGAAGTTCTAGAGTTTCCCTTAGTATTTTTCTTTGAAAGGCTTTTCACAAAGACCTGAGGATTTTGTTTCTTTTTTTAATGTTTCCTTCCTTCACCTCTGGTAGAGGTTTCGTTGACGGCCTAAGAAACTCCTTCTGTAGAATGTTCTGTTCATTCGGTTCTGTTCATTTGGTTTGGTTCTTGATGTTTCCTTCATTTTCAGCGAATGGTATTCAGAATAAGTTGTTGGTGTTCCCTTCAAGCGTCTACCACAAAGATCTCTGTTTGGACTTCGGATTACGTTGACCGCCTGTTGACTGCTGATATGGAGCTGTGTAACTGACAAGGTGGTTCATTCAGTTCGTTCATTCGGTTCGGTTCGGTTCGGTTCGCTTGGTGCAAGTAAATCATGCGCTTCATTTGCATTTATCAAGAGGCAAAAGCAGAAGCTGTGGCTGACAGCGAGTGTGAGGGAGGGAGGGAGTGGCGGGCTTAATTGGGGGCGGGGTCATGAGCGGTCAAAAGGAGGGGCGGGGGGATGCTGATGCGGCGTTCAATGTACTTCAGCCTGGTGGTGACTTTTACAAACGATAATTAATGAAATCTGACAGTGTGTACAGTCAACAAACGCCCCACTGAGTGCATAGACATAGACCTAGTCAAATGGACAGCACTGTGTGTGTGCCTGTGTGCCTGTGTGTGTGTGTGTGTGTGGGTGTGGCCTTGGGGTTTCGATGAGTGGCGGCCCTTAATGAGAAATCGTTTTAATTGAGTTTGCATGTTTATGGCTGCTCCTACACTTCAGCAGCAGCGGCTGTTGCACTTTTTATACCACCATCACCACCACCACCGACCAATAGAGGGCGCCACTCACCAGCGCTTCATATGCGCAATTACTTTGAAAGCAGCCCCAAACTTCGCCGCTGCCTCAACAGACAAGCTGCAGCGCGAATGGGGATGGTTGGGGGTTGTTGTTATGGGGGGGTCGGGGAAGGGGGTTGCTTCAACCACATATTGTCATGTACAATGGCATCATTTGTGGGCTGCTGGGAGTGGATCCACAACCACTTTTTGGGTGGCAAGGACAACATCAAATATAACCGCATGCTGTCCGCCGTCTGATGAGGGTCAATTGTCCATTAGTGTGCGTGTGGGTGTGTATGTGTGCGTGAATGTGTGTGTGTGTGTGTGTGTGTGTGTGTGTGTGTGTGGAGACACATGTGGCGCCAACAAAGGGAGACTCGAGGCAGTGTCTGGGCTCCAAGTGCGGCTTCGACTGGCGGCAGCTGCCGCATAATTATTTGTTGATTATGTAAATTTGAGGCGCAGCGTGGCAAACTCTATTAATAGTCAGCCATACCCTGGCATACCCTGTACAAAAGGCATATGCGGTCCATTCGACTCCGTTCGCCTTGGCGGGTGGGCGTGGCTGTTTGTGCAACAAAGCAAATTGCTGTAATCCATTTTGCTGGCGCATCAGCTGCTTGCCACCGAATGTTGCAAGTTGCTTGCCACCGTTTGTTGCAAGTTGCTTGCCATCAAATGAAATGGATTTTTATTAGATTTTGCCTGCGAGAGGCAAGATTTAAATTTATTTCACGTTTTGTTCGCCTCTTTGTTTGCCCATTCATTTTTTTTTTGCAGCTTCACTTTTCTTTTTTCTCATTTTTTTTTATATTTATCTCCAGACTTGTTTTTTGTTTTGCAACTTCTCCATTTTTTGTTGTATATTTTTTATTGCATTTTTATTTGTTGTATTTTTCATGTTCTGCGCTTTCGACCGCTTTGTATTCAAGATTAATGAGTGCGAAATGTAAAATCCAACACAAAAAATACGCCAGCTAGAAGAAGAGTTGAGTAACGGCATTTGTTGTGCCACACACACAGACACAGACACAGACACACACACACGCACACACACCACCACCACTCACACTCACACTCACACTCACACTCACACTCACACTCACACACACACACACACACACACACACACACACACACACACATACACCGCAGGGACTTAAACGGTATTCGCTTCTCCCCATAGACAATTCCGGCTCAACGTTTATTTACAGCTATAAATAAATAAGGAAAATATAATAAGTATAAAATATCCTTGGAGCATAATAAACTTGCGGTAAATGTCAAAGATTGCAACGGCATCAAATCTTAAAGCCCCAAATAGAAACTTATGGAACTTTCTCAACTTTATTTGGGAGTTTACCTACGGTGAAAAATATTCAGGTTTTTATCCAAATACAAAAACGGTAAAAGTAAAATTGCAATCAAAGTTTGATTTTACTACTTATGGGGCACATAATTTCTGTTATGGGTGTTCCCTCCATTTTTATACAAATAAGCTTCAATCTGAGACTCAGACTTTAGTTCCACTAAATATTTACTATTAAGTTTAGCTCGATAGCAATAAAAATAGCTCACTAATCAATCAATCAATCAATCAAAATTTATAGATAATCTATAAAATAATCAGAGTTGTTATTGATGATGCTGTAAGTCGCTTATGTTTATACATACGTTTATTAATATGTCTCTCAGTCAGTCAATCAATCAGTCAGTCAATCAATCAGTCACTATTCTTCGACATTACGTTTATAAGTTTAAAGTCTTTCAGTGTTGTCTGTTTGGTTGCAAAGTCAATCATCAGTTAGTCAGGTGGTCAATCAGTCAATCAAGTCAGTCGTTTATATAAAGAAGTTTTTTATTTGCGACTTACAGTTCTTGATTACCTCTCGAGCTCTTCAAATGCTTGAATGAAAATGACGCAATCAAGAGACAAAGAGTTGCACTTAAGACTCAATAAAAGTATTACAAGTTAATAAATATCTAACAATGTTTTTTTACATCTCACATTCCATTATCAAATGTCAATAAGCAATTACTGAAAAGTGACTTTCGAACCCATATATTTATATGTAAGTATCCAGGACGTCATCCTTGTAAGAGTTGACAATGTGCTGGACAAACTTTAAGCCTATTATCGCCATTAATGGAAGACGATGGCAGCAGCGACATCTGGCGGCGGCAATTATGGGATGTCAAGCAAGATGCTTACCTGCCAGCTGGTATCGAGCACATGTCAACAGATCTCTGACATCTCGACGTGGCCAGCAGCCAGGTGCAGCCCGTGTCAAAGCAATAAAATGTGCAACTAATGCGATTACAAGCCCCAACCTTTCGACCTCAAGTGCTTTCAAAGTTTCTCTCAGTGTGCTTTTTGTTCACTTTTTTCCCGAGCTCCGCAAAGGAGAAAGACTGCCTGGAAGAGGAAGAGGAAGAGTGGCAAGTGGTGTGTGCTGTTTGCTGTTTGCTGTTCGCTTCTCTCTGCTCAATTTCAAGCACTGCAAATCGCATAAATATATTTAAAATGATGACAAATTGATTTGCGTCTAAGCCAACTTGACTTCGAGGGTTGCCACCTCATTATGCGAAGCGTCTGGCCGGCAGCCTGACAATGAGACAAAGTCCCCCCAACCATGTCGAGTTGCCTCCCATTCCCACTTCCCACTTCCCATTTTCCCATTTTCCCATTTTCCACTTTCTACTAGCTTCTCAAGTGCATTACTGAATTTATTCTAGTCCCGGCTCTTCAGTTTCCTCTAGTCTAGAGTCCTGCTCCATCCAATTCTTCCGACTGGGGGGCTTTGCCCAGCGGCAATTTGCAGTTTTACGCTTACTTAAATTGTGTCCAAAATGACAAGGGCCAAAGGGGGTAGTTGTTGTTTTTACTATGTTCCCCCAACCCCCGACCACCCACTCCGTCGCCATTCCATCACGGTTCGTAGCTCGCTGCTGTGAAAGGGTTTAGCTTTGGCGTAAACATTTTATTGTTATGTCTTTCCTCCCTTCAGATGTGGTCGCATCCACAGTTGTTTTTCACAATCGATATTAAAATATTGGGCATACAAATTGAAAATTATGACTCGCCGCTCGTCGGAAAATTCATTTATGTTTTATGCTCACAACTGGATTAGAAATGTAATATACCAGAGGTTTTAACGCACTCCAGGGGTTAATCGACGACTGAAGGCGCGAGGCGCGAGGCGCTCAAAGAACAGCCATTAAAGACAAGCGAGAAGCGATTGGGGTTATTATCTTGAAAGCATTATGAGAAGTCCGGTTAGACAAAGGAAATCCACTTAAGAGAATCAAAACTTAAGCTTGCAATTTAAACAAAGCGAGAAGCTTAACTGGCAGCAAAGAGAAACCTTAGTGAAGCAGAACGTAGGGCTAAGCTGGAAGCTGCGCTTAAAGGAAGTTCAAAATAAAGAAGCTCACCGACACCTAGAAAAACTTAGCCTTAGGTGCAAGAAGATGCGATAATGAGAACTTCCAAAGAAAGGATTAAGCAATCAAATAAATAAAAAATTGTGGTTAGATAAGCCAAAGTGAAGGTGAGAAGCGATTGCGACTGAAATAAGTGGGAGAAGCATTCAAAGTAAGTTAAGTTAAGAAAAAAAAGTAGGCAGAGCTATCAGTGAAGCGAGAAGCAATTGTAAGCCAGCTATAAAAATGATAGTCTAAATGCAAAAACGTACTTCCTTTCAAAGTGTCGCTTCTCTCTGCACTTTATTGTATGCTACGCTTTCCTTCTTTTAGCTCTAGACTAATCTTTCTTGATGACCTTTCAAAATTCTCGTCTTAGCGAGAGTTCTCTGTGAGTTAACTTGAAGTTTTTCTTAAATTCTCTTCTTAAAGTTTTTTAAAGTGCAAACCTCTCCCCCTCTCCATCTGTATATTGATTATCTGCCTAAGACAAGGGAAAAATTTGCATTTGAAAATCATTTTTGGAAAATTAAAGAAGCACATTAAAATGCTAGGAGGAGGGGAAAGGGGTGGACAGAGGGAAAACAATGAAAATGCCACCGATATCTGCAAGCCGCATCTTTTGCAAACTAAATGAATGCTGATGCGTGTCTCCGCATTTGCAACCCCTCTGCCGAATAACATGCGAAATGCAAACCCACAATTCCTAAACCCCAAACCCCACGCACACCCCACACACTCCCATACACACACGCACACATGTGTGGGAGCCATTCTTTGGATTGTGTTATTCGAACTCAAGTCTGCGGCCTGTTTCGTAATGTGATAAGAATCCAGACCGAAGACAACCCTCAGTACTCACAGCCCTCTGTAATCGCAGCCCAAACCCCTTAACCCCCACCCCTTCACACTCACACTCACACTCTTCTCTTTGGAGTAGTTGCTTTCGTCCTCTGCGTGGATCCACTCGCCCTTTCCTTTCACCATTTGCATAATATTATTTTCTATTTGTTATCATTTGCCTTTTGAGCAAATATTGTCAATTCCAATTGAATTTTGACATTAGTTGAGATGCTGCACCCCCTCCATCCCTCCGGCGTCTAGCTCCAGCAGTCAACTTATTTTCTCTGCCTCTCTTTTATTTTTATTTTAGGCTCTCTAGCGATTTGTCACGGCTAAAGGCGAAACAAAAAGGAAAACCTGACAAATTGCCGAGATTTGGTCTGGTCGAAACCCGCCTGCCGCCTTCCTTCTTGAATCTGGCTTTATGGCTTTATGGTTTACCTGGTCAGCGAGCCGTGAGGCTTTCGCATTATGGCCAAATGCGTTCTCAAGGGGAAGGGGATTGGGGGTGGGGGAGCACCTGTTTGTACCTCCCTGCGGTCCAGCTGAGGCGGCTTCAATGGTTGCTAATTGCGTGCGTCCAACAACAATGGAAAGTTGCTCTCGTTACCCCCACAACAACAACAACAACAATATACAAGTTTGACTGTCCCTTGCAACCGGTATTCCTGACTGCTTTATACTCTATAGCTGAAATCGAATCAATTCTCATGATTCTTAAGAAAGGCGTTTATCTTATTAAATTGTATTTATTTGGAGACATTGGAGCTACGTTGAAGTTAATACTGAATATACGAATAAGTTAAATTCTGCTACAGAAAAAAGGAAATTTCCTGACTGATGGAAATTGGAAAATGTTGAGTTCTTATACATCTTAATTACAGTTAAAATTAGTCCAAAATTCCTTGCTTCTGCTTCCTATATGAAAATATTAGCTCAAATTTTAAATTCCAGTCTCAAGCCTAAGAACTGATATACCCAACTTCCTCATTTTTAACGCGGAATCAACAGAAAAGCACAAAATGTGTGACATACAAAATTGAAGCAACGCCAAAGGAATTTTCTGTTGATATTTTTTAATTTTACACTTGACTGACTGACGCGAACCGGACTCGAATTGCAGTCGAAGTATCGCAGCCGCAAGCTCACAGCTTGCCCCATCCCCACCCCCTACTCTTCCCCATTTCCTTCCCTTGACAGCCGAAAGCAACTCCCATTGCCTTGGACGTTGAGCTGCATCCTGTTAGTCTGGTATTACAGCAGGTAATACCTCCCTACATACGTGAGTGGAAGTGTGTGCATGTGTGTGTATGTGTATGTGTGAGTTTTCATATAAGTAAGCGTGATTCCGACATATCAAAATGCAATTCCCGTCAAAATCATTCACTGAAACCAAATGAAATCGATTGCAGCTAACTTCGCTTACACTGCGACAAACTTTGCACTCATACCTATGCAAAACTTATGTTAATTAGTAGGCTGTACATTTAAAAAGTGTCAACAAGGAAAATTCCAGACCTTAAATCTTCAGTTCAACTACTAACTTTGTAAAAACAAAGACTTCATTCTTCTTACATAAAAAGGAAAAAAAAATTAAGCAAATTTTAAGTTTACATAAAATTTTAAGTATTTTTAAAAATTACCTATATATATATATTGTAAAAAAAAGTGGAATACAATACATTTATATAATCGAGAAGTATGTAATATATATGTATTTGTTATTCCTTGGTGGCGTAAGTTGATTTCTCTTTTCCCTGTTCGAATTATTTTATTTTATTTCTTTCTTTCTAGTTAACAACGGACATTTGAGAATCTATGAAATTTTCTTTATACACACACACACGCACACAAACAAACAAACACACCCTACCATAAAACACATCTGCCACACACGAATGAGGTTAGTTGAAATACTCTTTAAAAGTGGATTGATTCTTATATAATCAACTCTTCAGGGCTTACAATGGATCCAGCACCAACAAATACGTCGTAAAGGGTTTCTACGATAATTAAGGTAAACGCGTATCCGAGAGGACAATTGAGCCTAAAATCGAACCAAATTTTCTGTTTGTCAAAATTCTAGTAGAGAAAAAATAAAACAAACTAATTTAAAAAACAATTGTTTACTTATCAATTCGAACACTAAACTTAATACAGAAATTCTCATCACTGATGGTTGATATATCTGGCATTGTAATCCATCAGATTAGCCAAGCCGTATTCAAGCGAATGAAAAGTTAAGAATAGTAATGATTGACTTTAGTATAATCAATGCACTTGTTTGCGCCTAATGCCTGATTGATTGATAAACTGGTTGACTGATTGACTGTAACTATTGTGCTGTTGCATTGTCAAACTATTTTATTACGATTTGTTATCTTCATCAGGCTTAAGCTTGAGTCTTTTGCCATTCAACAGTTCGCGACTGGAATAATATTCCTTTGCCTTTGATTGAACAACAAACAGAAAAGAAGGAGGGAGAAGAAAACAAAGTCTACTTCATCCATTCATTCTTATCTCTGAGCTGCCATCTCTCAATCATCTCTTTCAACTATCTGCTGCATTGTATTTACAAACTCCTCCCCTCTTCCCCTTCTTAAACCTTTCCATCATCCCCTTTTTAAGCACGCCTCTGGTAATTTGCAACGAGCTTTTCTCAGCAGGTTTCGTTTCAATGAAGACATTTGCATATTTGCTGTTTATGTTGAAAACAAGATTTCGTTATTAACATTATTTAATTTGTTTACTTTGCTTTGCTTCAATGGCCAAAATGAGGGCAAATGGAAACGCCGGGGAAAATTGAAGGGCGGAGCGGGGGTGGAAAAAGTGAAAGTTGCGGCCAGCGAAGCGCTTCAAAATTTCTGTTGACCGAAGCGGTTTTTGTGGCTCAATTGATTCTAGAATTTGTTTGCCTTTGCCTCAGCTTTTGGCCGGGTTTTGTGTTTTTGTTATTGGCTTTGTCCGACCCGCTTTGTTAATTGCTTCCGCTCTTCCATTTGCAAAGACGTTTCCATAGACTATACTCATCTTTTGCCTCACTTTCAACTTCAATTCCAATTTTGATCATCAACCCTGCACACAAGCCCTTCCTATACCCTACACAATAAGTCGAGCCATAAATAATACCAAGCACTTAGCATCGTCTGGAATTTGTATACCACTTAATTGCTGCAGACAAACTGACTCAACATCCAGTTCGAGAGCATAACTTTAACCTCCTCTTAAAGTCGGAATCTAGCGAATAAGCTTTAAATATTCTCAAACTTATCGGTTAGTCAATCACTTAATTGTTATTAAAGGCGAAGATAAACTGCTCAATCAGTGCTTCAATATTTACAATTTAAGCAATCGGTCACTCAATCAATCTACCAACCACAAAATTGTTATTGAAGGCGTAGACTAATTTCACCTGATCTGAACCCAATATTCCTTCTATGAATTTGTATTGGGATATGCATACAATAAAATTAACCAGCAAATCAATATTAAAAACTTATCGATCTTTAAAATTTTAGATTTAGTGGATGAAGTGAAAGACAAATCAGTTAAAATCCCCCTTAAGCTGAGGCAAAGAAGGGGTTTGACTTTATAGACATTAGCTTTAAAAATTAAACGATTTGCTGAGGAGAACTATAACGAATAATCGATTTGCTGTTATCGGTAATATTTTCATACCTCAACCAATTTACAGTTAGAACATACAACAAAATCCATAAGAGCTATCGATTAGCTTAAGTATTGATAAAGCAAGTCATGATAGCAATATCTATTACGGCTATCGATAATTTAACGGCATCAACTTGTCAATTCGTTGGCGTAAAGTGAAAATGAGAAAACGACTTTCGTTCGATTTTGAGGTCTTTACATAAATTACTCCACTGCAGTTACCAGCTCAGATCCTCTGCCTCCCTCCTCCTGCCCCCCTCTTCAAATATGCTTTAGCGAGTCCTTTGGACTTCGGCACGTTTCTGCTTTGATTCCTTCTGCTGATTATCGCCAATCGACAGACGCAACCCATTGGCCACTTTGTCTAACTCTTGCCCATTCCCTTTTCTGTCTGCTCTTCTTCTGCTTCTTCATTCACTGTCTGCCTCCATCTATGGGGGAGGCTGGGGAGAAGATAGGAGTTGGGTGCTGCGTCTGTGTCCTGTCTCGTCGCCTGTCGATTCGCATTTTGCTTTGAGTCGGGTCGCCTTTGTCGTCCATGTCCAACTTTCCTTTGCAGCTTTTCATTTCGTTTGCTGCGGAAGTCGCTAAACGCTGCTTCCGTTTTCTTTGTGTGTGTCTGCGTGTGTGTGTGTGTGTGTGTGTGTGTTTGTGTTAGGGTGTGTGTCCAACTTTCACCTGGACGCGTGTGATTTATGCGTTGCCTGATTTGATTCGAATTGATTTTCCTGCACATGGGTTGGAAAAATCTCCGACAGATTTACTGCATAGTTATTGCCACGCCTCCCAACCCCTTTCTACCTTTTCCCATCTCTGTCCATTTGCCGCCCACAAGCCACGCCTCACTAATTGCCGACTTTGTCAGCGCATTTTGCTTTTTGTTTCATTTTTAGTTTCGTTTTTGTTTTCATTTTCGGTTTCAGTTTCAGTTTCGATTTCCGTTTTCTCCAATAAAACTTGGAATTCAAGTTGAGAGCCGCAAATGCTCGTAATAGCCGCAAAGTATCCAATAATACACAAAAAACAGAAAAAACATAGACGAAAAACAAACATTTTGGCCATAAACTTGGACACAATCTGAACGTCGCCTAGCAATCCTGCCTGCAAATCCTTGGGCCAACAAACAACTCGTCTTCAACCATCTTGACCAGACAAAGTTTTTGTTCTTCTTCTAGTTTGCATACCCTGTAACGAGCTGAAAGAAAACTTATAGGGTATGTATAGAACAGGGGAGTAGCTTGCAAGTCATTAGGAATCTGAATCACAAATGGGAAATATTGAATACCATCCGAAAGATATATTTAGCCTACATAGATTACTTTGCTATAGACGAGTCTGTAAAAAATCGAAATTAGAGTCAGCAAATTTTGTATACAAATTCTTTTATATCTTCCCTAAACGTTTGTTATATGTAACCTTTAAATATCTATGCTTTTCTAAACCAAGGCTCTGTAGACTCCAGGTCTTCACTCTAGTTCTAGGGTATATTGCAACATTAGCTACAACTGTTTTAACTAAGGTATCTTAATATTGTTTTCTAGCCGCATATCTGTAATCCTTGGTTATAACTAGGGCTAGGGTCAAAAGACTTGGTAAACAGACTCTGCAATATCTAAACTATAGATTCTTACCTTACGATTTTAACTACCTGACTTCAACGGTATCTCTTAGTCATGCCCTCCACATTTCAGCAAATTTTTTGTGTGTATTTTTTGCTGCTCTCTAATCCGCAATCCCAGTCAGAATCTCATCTTTGGCCGCGGCTTCAACGGCGACGACAGTTTTGGTTGCGTTGCAAAAACTTGTAGCATACGTTGCGGTACAGCAGGCACGCCCCCTTTTCCCCTTTGCCCAATCACGCCCCGCAAGCGCAATGAAAAGGGAAGACAGCGAAAAGAAGTTTTTGGGGAGTGGCGAGAAAAAAACGTAAGTCGCAGACGAAAGTAAAAATAGCGTTTCGACAATCCACAGTCAAAACTTTTTTGATTATCTTAATTGCGATTACGGGACACCGACCTGCCACGCCCCCCGCCTCCACAGCGAGCTCCCCAAGCGCCACATGCGTGTGTAACCCCAACAAAACGACAAATAGACAGAGAGACAGTCGAAGAGTCGGAGCGTTAGATAAATAGATGGAAAAGCTGGGATTGATAGCATAGATGGAGCTGCGGCTGGTGAGTGGTTCGGGGCATTGGCTTGGAAACCCCCAAATGCCGACGAAATTAGGCAGGCAACTCTAGACATATTCCCCCATATTTGAAATTAACAAGATTGACCCCCTTCCC
This sequence comes from Drosophila pseudotalamancana, assembly GCA_037075185.1. NCBI lineage: Eukaryota > Metazoa > Arthropoda > Insecta > Diptera > Drosophilidae > Drosophila > Drosophila pseudotalamancana. Next base: position 63,423 of record JBAMCK010000785.1, on the reverse strand, counting down.
CCCTTTGGAGCGGAGCGAAAGAAAAGCTAGAAAGAAGCAATGAAAGAAATTGGGCTATCAAAAAGCTGCACAGGAGTTTGACCAACTTTTGTGGTAGGGCGACTGCCCTTCTTACACACGCAATACCCTGTAAAGAGCATAAGAGATGGGCTTGCTGTGCTGGCTGAAAAAATGTAGCTAATAAGATTAGGCAGGGAGTAATGCAAAAATAGAACTGTGTTGATTTGTTATAAAATTTTAGTTAAAGGGCATCCACATAATATACCCTGTGAATTTTAAAAGCTATATGTAAGTTCGGGAAAGGAGTTTATCGAAAGAGCAGCTATATTTGCAGACGAAAAATCCTCTTGAATACCCTTAAAGTAATACAAATCCACTTTGACAATATTTTCGTATACAGGGTAGGCTTTAGTTGGTCAGCTGTTGCACTTTCACATGAGTATTTTTTCCTACTTACTGAGTCTGTTGTGCATTTGCTTGTCGACTTCAGCTCTCCGGTGTCTGGGGGCCAGAAGTTTGTGCAAACTTTCTTTTTTTGTCTGACAGTTGTCTTCGAATGACGAACGAACCCTCCCGTCCGGCCTACCCCGCGGGTTCACTGAGCGCCACCCCACCGGGCAATACAATTGGAAAATAATCATAGTTTGTCGAAAGATTCTGATTATGTTGGGGACTGCAAACAGCCGCTAGGGGGCGCCACGTTGCAGCTAATCTAGTTACAATGTGCGAAATAAGCTAATCGAAGTCTGTGCCTCCAACCCCTCCCCTTCGATCCAGCTTTCTTCGAATCCCTCATTTAATTGTGGCCCATAAAAAGCTATAATGGGTCGAATTGATTTTCCAGCTAGGCCATTAAATTACGTAATCAAATATACGATTTTATCCATTACAGAGCTTTAAGTATATTTTTATATCTGGCTTTCAAATAAATAGAATTTTTATTCGTTTTGAATGTTCGATCTCTCTAATGCTTTCCACCTAACCCTCTCCCCTCCTCTCTGACTTCTTTTTTTGTTGCATATTCTCAAACGTTTTGCTGGCAGCATCGCAATTCAAAGGATTTACTCAATTTCGTCTCTTAACTATTTCAGCTATTGAAAATCATAAATAAACAGTTTTGTTTATACATTGTTGTACTTCATTGTAGCCTATACTTTGACCTATAAACGTTTTCGGTTTGCTCTCAGCTCAATTCATTTTTAGCGAATATTCCGAAAATTAGTTTCAGCGAAAATAATGCCAAACAGTTTTCGCATACTCTTAAATTCTAGGGACTTACGAAAGAGCGAGGGTGAGCTCCATCTCTTCTCCTGTTTATCTGAAATTCTCACCAAATAATGAGTCATTAATCACTTTGCACTCATATCCCGCTATCAGAGTAATCGATGGCAGCTTCGGCGTTGCCACCTGACAGCAAAAAGTGCATTCGCGAGTCGCTGCTGCCTTCCATTGCCTTAGCCTTGTTTTTTTTTTTGTCAGCTCTGATGATGCGAGTACTTTTTGTCATTATCTGTCCTAACGACAGGATAAACCACTTTGCGGGCGGGTTTTGGGTTAGGGGCGTGGCAGGGTGGAGGGAGTGTTGGGGGAATTGGGTGTGGAGGTTTTCTCTTAGTTTATGCAAATAATGGGGGACAATGTGTCAACTTTGATGAAGCGACTCGCTGACAGAACCGATGCGGTTGATACTCGATTCTCTGCGATTGCGAGTGTGTTGAGGGGCGGTGAAGGGTATTTGGCTGTGCGGTGTGATGGAGCTGTTGGCCTGTGGGATGTGGGATGTGGGCTGTGGGCTGTGGGCTGTGGGAGCTGCCACCCTGCGCATAAAATGTGTAAAATATTGGCTGTCTACCAAAAACGAGGCGAAACCTGGGAATTCAATTTATATGCAAATGTTATGCAAGCGACAAGACAAATATCAAATAGTATCCACACACACACACACACACACACACATACACACACATAGACTTCAAAGTATTTTCATAAAATTTATTAAAAAAGCAAGCATATGTAATTATGCAACATGTGAGGTTATGTAGAGTAGCCCGCCCTCTCTATCTATCGCTCTAGCCCTCTCCTTTTTGCTCCTATCGCTTCTATTGCAAACATCTACGAAGTAGGTAAAGCTGCCCCTCTTTCTCTTTTTTTTCTTTTGCTTTACGTCTTCTATCAAAATCATCGCTACACCTCTCTCGCTCTATCTCATCATCTATTGCTCTAACCTCTTTTGTTTCTATCGCTCAACTTCTCATTCTGTGTTTCTCTGCTTTTCTCTTGCTCTATCTTCTTTTTCTTTCTATTATTCTACCTACCTCCTACTCCTCCTCGCTCTATTTCTCTCTATCTCGCTTTTTCGTCTTACACCTCTGTCTCTTTATTGGCATAACTCATCTCTCTTCAACTATTGCTCTAATCTCTCTTCAACTATTGCTCTAATCTCTCTCTTTTCCTCATATTTGTACCTCTTTGGTTTATCTATGTAAAGTATCGAATACCCTCCTCGTAATCCTCGCGTACATCGTAGGCTGTGGGCACAAAGCCGTAGGAAGATGCTTCAGCCTTACAGTTGCAGGGTTTCTTCGCGACCACCACTTGCTCCTCCTGCTCTTCCTCTTGCTCTTCCAGCTGCTCCTCCTCTTCGTACTCAGCCTTGTAGCTGGCCTTGGTGGTGTATTCCACTGGGTTGTAGCACTCGGTGGTTGGGCTTGGCTTCTTCTTGCCCTTCTTACTGATCTTCTGCTCCAGTTTCTCCACTAGTTTCTCCTTCTTCTCCAACTCCTTCGCCTTGAGGGCCTCGAAGAAGTCCAATTCCTTGAGTTTCTTTTCCTCGAACCACTGTTTGATCTTCTCCCACTCGCTCTCCTTCTTCTCCTCCTTGGCGGCGAACAGATTGAGAAAGTCCAGTTTTTTGAGCGCCTCCTTGTGCTCCTTCGCATCCAGCTTCTCGGTCAACTCCTCCAGCTTCGGCAGCTTCAGAAGCCAGCTGTGCGACACCTGAAAAGCTGCCAAACGAAAGTCATTGAACCAGTGAAAAAGGCGCTGAGAAGGTTGTGCAATAATCACACACCGATGGACACGATCACCAGTAGCACCAATTGTTGCCTCAATGTGTTGGCCATCTTGTTGCTTGCTACAAATTGCTAACGGTTTCTATGTGGCCACCTGCTTTTAAGCCAAATAGAATCGTGGTCAAGCACGTGCTTCGCAGCAGCTGATAAACAGGTGTGCATTTGCTTATTCGGCTGATGTCTCCACTCGCTGACAGCTGCGACTGCTGCTGCGCTCATTGATAACATGCCCACTCCTGCCACGCCTCTTACACACACATACACACACACACACATGTACATTCCTGTGTGTGTGAGCTGTCGATTTTGATTAGTCTGTGGGATCAGAAAAGTATTTTCGGTAATTTTTGGCAAGAAAAACTTTTAGTTGTTGCTTCCAGGGGTGGTTCAATAAGAAGGGGATGGGGGTTGAAGGGTGGGGAATCGGGGTGGGGGAAGCTGGTTGGCAAGTTTAATTGAATGCGTTGGCAGAGACACGAGACAGACACGAGACCTGCAGCTGGACAGCGGAGTCGCTAATTGACTATAGAGGGCAAAACAGGGAAAGGGAATGGGAAAGGGAGGGGGAGGGGGATGTTGGCAAAGGGTAGGCTGAAGGCATGCTGCAAGGTGAGAGGGGGGGGGGGAGGGGGAGGAAAGATCGCAGTGGGGGTGTTGAAAGTGGAAGTTAAATTGTATTTATTTAGTGCGCCGGCTGTTGGGGGCGTGCGAGCCGTTGGGGGCGTGGCAAACGTGCATCAGCTGCAACTCGAACTTCAAGCAGATACATATATATAAATATATATACTTGTGTGCGTGTGTGTGTGTGTGGTGGTCGGCATATAGATGCTTGTTGTTGGCTTGTTTAGTGAGGTTATTTGTGCTGAGCAAACAATTTGCCAAATTAATTGCACACCAAATGTTGTGTTTATGTGTGCATGCGTGTGTGTGTGTGTGTGCGTGTGTGCAAGATGTTGTTTCTGGCCAAACACTGCATATCGAATGTGCACTACAAATAAGCGAATTGAGCATTTTTTGAAAGAGTTGCAAACGTTTTCAGCTTGAAATCGAGTTTAAGGTTTTCAAATATGCTGCAAAATTTCCTGACTGATTTTCGATATCTTCTTTAAAATATATTTTTTACTTCTCATTTAAGTTAACTGAAGCTTTTCATTCATCATTTTCCTTTTTTTAACATAGACCTGGGGATTCTTTTTAAGTTTCTGAGGTGGGTCTGTAGCATAAATGTTGAATATAAATTACAATTACAGTGTATCTGCGAGCTATTCAAGACCGTCTCTTCATCTATCTGTTAAATTTCTACTTAACTGCTGTTCGCAGTTTGTCAATGAGTTGTTTTTTGCTTTTCGGCACTTGAGTAATTTTTGCTGATAGTCCAAAAGAATTTACAAGACTGATCAATATATAAATATATATATATTGTATATGATGTCTTATATCTTTATTACGTCAGTTCTATAAAATACAAATTAGTAAATATACAATAAGTAACGATTCATAATTCTAGTTGAGTTTTTGGCCCATTGATTGAATTTATGGAGCTATGCGGTGATTGTCGAAGTTGCCCAAGTTCAGTGGCAACCCTGGCAGCGGCTCCAATAAGGCCACATCCTCGATTATGCTGAGATCCTCATCATCGTTCTCACCATCGCTGTTGGCAGGCGTTGTCGTTATTGTTGCTGGAGTTGTTGTTGTTGTTGTCGTTGTCGTTGTTGTTGTTGTGCGTCTGCGCGATTTTCGGCCCTTGCGACCTTTGCGTCCTTTTCGACCCAAGCGCTCCTTCTTGATCTTGCGCAGGTGGCTGGCAAAGTCCAGGGTTGCCAGCTGGCCGAAAACTTTTGGATAGGGTGCCAATGGGAATGGCAGCAATGTTGTTGCTATTGCTTCGGTTGTTGTCGGCATTGTTGTTACTGCTGGTGTTGCTGGTGCTGCTGTTGTTGGCACTGCTGTTGTTGGTGCTGTTGTTGTTGCTGGTGCTGTTGTTGTTGTTGGTGCTGTTGTTGTTGCTGGTGCTGCTGTTATTGGCGCTGCTGTTGTTGCTGCTATTGTTGTTGCTGCTGGTGTTGTTGTTGTTGGTGCTGGTGTTGTTGGTGCTAGTGTTGTTGTTGTTGCTGCTAACGTTGTTGTTGCTGCTGGTGTTGTTGTTGCTGGTGTTGTTGTTGTTGGTGCTGGTGTTGTTGCTGCTAGTGTTGTTGTTGGTGGTGTTGTTGTTGTTGCTGCTAGTGTTGTTGTTGGTGGTGTTGTTGTTGTTGGTGCTATTGTTGTTGCTGCTGGTGTTGTTGTTAGTGGTGCTATTGTTGTTGCTGCTGGTGTTGTTGCTGCTGGTGTTGTTGTTAGTGGTATTGTTGTTGTGGTTGCTGCTGGCACTGTTGTTGTTGCTGCTGGTGTTGTTGCTGCTGCCGTGCTACTGGCTATTGCTATTGCTATTGTTGTGGGCAACTCTGTGGCGACAATTGCAGCAACAGTTGTTGTCGGTATTGCCGCTGTGCTGGATATTGCTGCCACTGTTGTTGTTGTTGGTATGGCTGCGATGGTTGTGGAGACTATTGGTGCTGCAGATGTTGTTGTTGTTAATGTTGCTTCTGTCATTGTGCTGCTTAAGTCGGGTGTTACTGTTGCTGCTGCTGTTGTCGTGGAGATTGCTACTGTAGTTGGGATTATTGCCGGCGTTGTAGAGCTGCTTGTCGGAGCTGCTGTTGCAGCTTCTATCGTTGTTGTTGTTGTTGTCGAGGCTGCTGCTATTGTTGTGTTATCTGTTGCTCCCTCGGCAGCAGCCGTCTGCAACGTGTTGTTCGAACTAACAATTGTTGCTACAAGCGTCGAGTTCTGCGCCACGCACAGCTGGCAGCTGCCTGAAATCCGATTCCGATTCCGATTCCGATTCCGATACCAACAAAATGGAGATTGAAAAGTTTGGAAAATCAATTAGAAGACCACAAACCACAGTCAGCCACATGCCAAACTAATTACCTAATATTGCAGCCACAAAGAGCGCAATTAAATGCAGACGTGATGTCAAAATTGGCAGCAACATCGTGTATTTCGATGCTGTTGCTGTTGCTGTTGCTCTTGCTGCTGCTGTTCTAGCCATTCCTTAATTAGCCTCTGGGAGCTGCCGCTGCTGCTGTTGCTGCTCTATAAATTTAGTTAATTGAACTGATTTGCCAAGTGCTCATCAGATTCATTTTTATATTGATGGCAACATTCACGTCGCACGGAAACGAATGGCCTCTACGTGAGCTTCACTATTTAGTTATCATGTCTTCAGCAGATAACAATCACACATCAGCAACAGCAGCAGCATCAACAATTGCCGTTGGCTTCTTTGATACCGGAAATATTACGGCAACAACCACGTGTTGAGCTTCCATCACCGGAAGCCAGCCAGAAAAATTGCCAACAGTCTTGCCTACATTTCTCTCAAATGGGTCAATTGGCTCAGTTGTCGGCCAGCAAGCACGTTAACTTGGCCAACAGCTGACAGTTGCAGCTGCAGCTGCGATCATTTCAAATGCGAACGGAGATAATTTTCACATCAGAAGTTGCTTCCACATATCAAACATTCTTTTATTTTTCTTTTTTATGAAAATCATTCAGTTTGTTTAAGTTAATGACTTAAATTATCTTAAAAAAAGAAAACCTTAGAAATTAATAAGAGTGCAAGTTCCTTAAATCTGAATAAACCTTATAACAGAAAAAAATTGCACATTCCCTTAATCTTAAGTAAACATTTTCTAAATCACAAGCAGAGATTTAAGTTATTTTAAATTAATCTTAAGCAAACATTTTCTAAATCACAAGCTGAGAAGATTTAATTTATCTTAGAGGTTGGAAAACTTGCAGATTTCGTAAGTCTTTAGTTGAAGATTTCATTTATCTTTAACAATGAAAATCTTACAGCTTGAAAAAAATAGACGTCCGCTCCAATTAAACAAAGACTTCTTTAATCTTAAGAAAAAAAACCTTTGTCTTCATTAAAGCTTTAACAAAGATTTCTTTAATCAGAAAAAAAAAAAAAAAAAAATGCTTGAACTAAGATAATCTTTTAAAGTTAAAGATATATTTTATCTAGAAGAAAACACACTGTTTGAATTTATTAATCTAAAACATTGATCGTTTTTGCTTTAACACAGATTCATTTAATCTTAAACAAAAATGTATTTAATCTTAACCAGAAAAAAATCGTTCATTAAGCAAAAACGATTCTTGAAAACTTAAGCAAAGTAAATTTATTTACACTGAACCAGATTCGTTCTTTCACTTCTTTAAAAAGAACCGAAGTCGTGAATGTTGTGTAAAATGCATAACAAGACTTTATTGCAGACGAGTTTAAAATAATTGTCATATAAAAAAGCAAGGTATTAAGAGTGCACGACTATCAAATACCCTGCTCCTATACTCTGTAAAAATAAAACATTAATATAAATTCAATACAAAAGTTTTTTTTTTTATTATAATTTAAGATACATTTTAAATGTCAGAGAAAATTCGTTTGATCTTATAGACGTATTCTCTATATGTCTAAGAGCTCAACTTTGTCAAGGAATAATGTTAAATTAACTTTTGAATTTATCCAAATAATATAATTTGTATGTTTGATGTATAATGCATGCATATACCAAATATTTTCGATGTAAATTTAATAGTCTCTGGGTTCATAGGGTTGTATAGACGGGCAAGACTTAAAAAAAGTCGGTTGTAGAAAATGGAATTTAATTCAGTTGCGAATTAATTTCAAGGATTTAACTGCAAGTCTTTTTGAAATAACTAATCAATATACCCCACTTACAACCCTGGCTATTGGGTATACAATTGCATATAATGAATACCCATGAAAACAATTTACACAACGTTTTTTTTTCGTGTTGTCTGTTAAAATTTTAATTATTTAAAATAAACGTGACCAAAGGCAAAATGAGAGCCGTAAACACCCGAGTAATTAAAAATAAAAAGTAGCAAGTTTAATAAATTACAGAGAAGCGTACAGGGTGCTCTATAAAGACAATATTTATATGCTATGATACGAGTATGACAATACTTTGATATCATGTATTAAAGCAAACAGAAAAAAAAAACATATGTCCAAATGACAAACAATGCAATACACGAGTTCAATTAAGAGCTGCTTGAGATAGTTAAGAGCACGAGCAATAGCATGATTTAGTGACGCGTTGTCGTAGCTAAAATACGTGCCAAAGTACGTGCTAACCCACTGATCGCAGTACTTCCAAGTTTTTTGTATAAAAGTGGGCAACTGCGAACCTCGAGGCAAACAGTTGACAAATACAACTTGCGTAAATATGTTCAACAAGTTCTTTTTCGTGGCCCTCGTGCTGTGCGGTAAGTGAACTGCAATGAGCGGAACTAGTTCAGCCAATAGCCTAACCCAATTGACTATCTCGATTGCATACAGCCTGCTACTTCAGCGCCATCAGCGCTCGTCCCCAATTACCTCCACTGCCTGGAGTCGATAGCTTACCTGTGGGCAAGCTGGGGCAGGTGGGCCAAACTGTTGGAGGCGCGCTCGGAGCGGCCGCTGGAAGCGTCGCAGGTAGCGGCCTCGCATCTAGCCTGTCGGGCAATAAGGACAAACTCCTTTAAAGCAATTGTACCTGCACCTGATCGAGCACAGCTGATGATTCTCTCCTCCAACTAAGTCTACTCAAGTGCTCTTTTATGCTCTATTAAAGTGAATTTTGCGTGCTTAAAATAATATGCGAGTCTTTATATTTTATTACTATGGGATTATTGGAGAGTAACTAGGGGAACCATTTATTGGAACTGTGACTCTGCCTAAGGCTTAAAAAGAATCTGAGTCTCGTAATTGGGACTATTCATGAGCTACTTTTGAGAACTGCCAATATATAAACAGAAACATAAATCACTGCACATTGAAGGATAAAAGGAACTGGTTTGGAACTATTGATTCGTATTTTAAGTAAATATCACAAGTTGCTTTATTTAAGTTAATGTATGTGAACAGAACCAGTTACAGTTCATAGATTATATAAGTAAAGACTAAAGAATAACTGTATGTAATAGCTTGCGTAAAGAATTGTGGAAAAAACTAATTATTAATTAAGCTGCCAGCTAGTTCATTTAATCCTTATTGAAAGTCCTGATTTAGAAAGTCTTTTAATCCAGCTTTTAGTCTTATTACTGAACAGTCGGAAAGTCTCTACTAGCATGACATTCGGTTGAAACTATAGCTTAGACCTAATCCACTCTCCACACGACATTATGCAACACTGAACCTGCTAATCGCTTGGCTACGTGTGCTTAGAAAATTCCCATTCAGCACGTATTTAACTAGGTTTTGGAACTATTTAGAGCTAGGCCCATTTGCCTAATAATTTAGTTATGCTCCAACCTAATGAGAATGTTCAACAAATTTGCATATTTGCTTCTACTGATCGGCCGTAAGTGTTGCATAACCTTTCGAAATTCGAACTAATGATATATTTTTGCTAGTGTGGATTGCATGCAGCATGGCTCAACCAATACCAATACCAATACCAACAACAACAACAACAGCAACTCACTTAACTCGTCGTCTGTTGGTGAAAAGTTTCATGCAGCAGGTGCAGGCCTTAATAGCCAAGTTAATAAAGGACTTGCAGCAGCTAAATTCAGCTAAAATCAGCTTCAGCTAAAGCTTTCTTTACCTTAAGGAAATAGCTCATGTATTGGTTAAGAGAATAAAAAATGAATTGATTTCCTAGCATTGGGAATTTGAAACTGATTCCATTTCATTTGGGTATTGAGTGGCCAACCAGTGATTGATGCTTTGCTTGCTTGGGGTCAAAGGTCAAGACGGTTTTAAGTCCCCGTATACAGCAACAATTTGCAGAAAAACAACACAACCTTTGGCTGCCATTTATCAAATGCCAAGTCCCAGTTGTAAGACTGAAAACAAGTGGATACACATGTTAACAAGCAGCTTGTAGGAGCTCAGGGAGGGAGAGAGAAGAGCGGTAGAAGATGTAGAGTGGTGGGTGTAGGACAGAGCGAAGAGCTAGAGGCATAGGGCAGAATGTGTATGGGTAGAGACAGAGATCGTAGAGGGTAGCACGGTAAACGGGTATAGTGACGAGGGGTAGAATGTTAGAGGGGTACAGGAAAGAGGGGTAGAGTGTTAGAGGGGTACACTGTAGAGGGGTACACTGTAGAGGGGTACACTGTAGACGGGTAGAGAGCTAGTAGGGTACTGTATACTGGGGGTTGAGGACTCAAAGGTGTGGAAGAGATGAGCGTTAAGCAATATGAAAATGCCAAAAATTATAACTAAGGCAAGCGCAAAAGTAAAGAGGAAGTAAAAAGCAGAGCTGAAAGCAAATCGACTATCGAATACCCTGCAAGTCAAAAAAATATATAAGAAAATGAACATATTCATATATAGATACATATGAAACTTAATTAAAACAACAAAACGAAAAAAAAAAAAACAAAGTTTATAAATTGTTAAATAAAAGAAAAGTCTTAAAACATCAAAAGTATTAAAAATAGAAAAAAAGAAAACAACAAAACAAGATGTAGCTATAAAAGATGAGATTAGGCTAGGAATAAGATTAAAGTACACAAAATGACATTTAATAAATATGAAAAGTATAATAAGCTTAATATAAACCCAGCAATAGTTGTCAAACACCCAAAGTTAGGGTATAAAAATGTGCCAAGAAAATCTTAACGAAATTTCTCACGTTTGCCATAATTACGAGGAAAATACGTGACATGTGTTTTGACTGCGAATTTTAGCTGTGACTCGCGGCAGCAGCTTGTGGAGCTACCCCCAACTCCTAAGCTCCTACAACTAACCCCGCTGCAGAGCCGCCACATCGGCTGGTCTTGCCTTTGCTCTGTTTGTTAAAGCGAAGCAAGGAGATCGCGACGGGAGGAGGTGGAAGGGTACGTAAGGGGAGCAAGTAACATCCAGTTGTAAATGGTAATACGCACTGGTATACATAACCAATAAAATCTGTTTAGGCCAGAAAATACGATTGGGTGTAGAGGGTTGTAAGGCTTGTGCGAGTAATTCATAAAAATCTCTTGAGCAAATGTTTGCGACATGAATAATGCTCGTGGAGCACTCCGTTACGGAACCAGTTCCAATTTCATGGGCCGTTTTTTTTTTTTTTTTTGGCTGTTGTTGTTGTTGTTTTGTTGTTTATGGTAGCACGCCTGCCACATTCTGGTTTCTTCATAATTTATAAATGCTTTAAAGCCGAACCGCAACGCAGCCCAAAGAAGGAAGTTGGAATGAAGAAAGAAGCAGAGAAGAAGTCCCAGTGCGTTGCGTGATTGAATTGTTGCCTGATTGACAGTTGACAGTTGAAATTGATTTTGGTGGTGCGCCGCCTGACTGCGAGTCGGTGGTTGCTACAATCCACAGCCCAAGAGTGGGTCCGGGCTTATTAATCCCCCGAGTGCAGGCGTGCATAAGTATCGGGCAAATGGATTAGACAGTTTTATGTGAAATGTAACGCAACGTTGAGTCCGTCCTCCCAACGAAACGGATTTTCAATGGAGCCCGGCCAATGCCCAACTATTTAATTAAGGTTGATCTTTACCTAGACTATGGCTAAGTCCTTGCCGCTGAGTCCTGGCATATGGCGAACGTCCAAGCCCCCACTTGCCTTCTCTGTCTCCATCTCTCTCACATTTTCTTTGTCTCTCATTCTTTAGTGGCATTGATTGTCATATTTGTGTGACAGTTAATGAACGAGCGGCGCTCTTTGTTGTCGCCAATCAAAGGATAAAAACCGAAGGACATGTGCGCCGCATAGCCAATGTCCTTTTTGCAGCAGCAACAGCTGAACAGATGGCCCGCAAGAAATGCTGCATTGCAGTCATCTAATTGATGGATGATTCACATTATTCAAGTAGCTTTAATTGGAAACCGAGGCAAGCAAGACAAGCCACGCTGCTCGACTAACAGTTACCCTTGAAAGAACTCTGAACTAGCTTAGGGTGAACAATTTTAATTAGCCTGACTAACCGATAGTTATCGATGTTAATGATGTGGGGTGAAGATAGAGAGAGGATAAAAGTTGACTAAATTAGTAGAAAAAGTTACAATTCAACTAGTTTTTATGGGTTTATAAATTCGAAAAGGAAATCCTACGATTTTAGTTTCCGCTTATTTAGACTTTTATTTTCGTGCTGCAGGCTGGTGATCAATCAATCAATTAATCAGTCATACAGTTAGTTATTAAAGATGTCACTCAGGCATTCAGTTGGTCTGTCTTTACAAACAGTTTTATATTGCTGTACATCAATCCGACTACACGTTAAACACTTTTCCATGGCTTGCAATTTATGAATGAAAGAAATTGCCATTTGATCAAATTTTAAAGCAGATTTTGAGCAACAATTCATTTACCTGACTGGGGGTTAGATCTTACAGATAAACTGTTCAACTGGTAATGTCCTTAAACATGATTGTAGCACATGAAAATGAAAATATTTGCCACACAGTCGGATTTTTGTCAGTCCGGGCGGGCAACGCGGTAGGGGAGATCAATCAGACTGGGAAATAAATCAGTGAGTACCATAAAGGTTAACTTGCTTCAACAATTTGCGAGGACAAAGGATGGAGGTTGAGTGGATGGGGGACCCAGTTCACAAATAGACGCTAGCCCAATGAAGAGTTCGATATGGCTGTATTGATTGCTTTGACAAATCTGGAGGCCTTGTAATTTCATTACAAAACCATAGCACAAGATTACCACAAAAGCAGCTCCAAGGATACTGAGAGAGAGGGCGAGGGGATGAAGGGGTAGAGGGAGATAGAGAAAAATGAAACTGCTCAATTCCCCAATGTGAAAGTAATAGACTATACCAATAACAACAGCAATCCGGGGACCCAAAACAGGCAGCTGAAGTAGCTGTCTACATAGCGAGGGACTCGAGCTTTTAAGATGCTTTGTGTGTGTGCCAGTGTATGTTCGTGCCAGTGTATGTGTGTATGTGTGTGTATGGAAAATTAAATTCAATTGTGTGACAAGTTAATCCTATTTCTCATCTCCCAACTTTTATTTAAGCTTCATTCTTTATGCATTACATGCGACCGAAACATGGAACGAAACTCAGACAAAACTCCCGAGTCATGCAGTCAATCAATCAGTCAACCAGTCAGTCAGTCACCCAGTCAGTCAGCTAGTCAGTCAGTCAGTCAGTTAGGATGGCTGTCAGAATTGTTTGATATGTTGCCAGCTTCCCCATTTTTGGGCAGCCTCTGGCTGTCAAGGCGAAAAAGTGAAAGCGACCCGAAGGGTTGCCACAAAGTCTGGATGTGGGGGCTCGGTCGGCGGGATTGTTGGCAACACTTCATTAAACTCATAAAGCAATAAAATGTGCTCTTGATGAACAAAACAAAAGCACTGGCTTCGACAGTGGCAAGCCGGCCGGCCCACCTCTAAGCCTGCCTTCCAATCCAGTTCACCCACTCAACCTTCAATTGTCTGACAGCTCGACATTGTCTGCTAATGGCAACTGCAGAGCTGTCGAGTATTCCCATTCTCTGGCAACTCTCTCACTCAATCGCTGTGCTCTGGCATCTGCTGCTGCCATCCATCACGCGTTTTCGGTAGAAACCTTAAAGCTGCATTCCATGTGGGCATTACGCTCCTTCCTTTTGTCTCTCCCTCTCTCTCTCTCTCTCTGACTCTCCCTTTCTCTCTGTCTCTCTGTCTTTCTCTGGATGGCTTTTGTAAGTATTCTAGTCAAGCAATCGATAATAATTACATTAGTTTTCTTTGTGTCGACACTTTTATTTCCATTTCCAATTATAGGAAATGCGTCAAGGAAGCCAACTTCTAGATTTCGTACGCTATAAAAGGCGTTTACCTTCCGGCCTAAGACATGTTACACGTATCTGTAGTAGTAAATGAGCAGTTATCGTCATGATTTGGAAAGTCTAACGGTTATATATAAATATATATATGTATATATATTTTAAGCATTCATGCTGCTCATTTACAGTTTTGTAGTCCGAGTGTGTACTTCTAAACAATATCTGAAAGTAGATATCAGAGGTGAAGAAATTGTCAAATTTGTGCAGCATGATAAGAAATTACTTCCCCTCTATCCGACAATGGGATCTCCCACAATCTGATGTATTTCAGATACAAATCGCTAAATTTCCTTTAATGTTTCGCTTTAACTTTGAAACTAATCCGTTTGCTGTGTGGACGGAACTGGCAAAGAAGCCTTAACATCAAGGATTCTTTCACTTTGACTTAATTGAACTCCCAATTCGTATTTCGTAAAGCTGAACCCAAGATTACTCCCAATAACGCAGAGGTCACGACATCGGTGAAGGATTCGCGCATCTTATTTACAGATTAAGGTTCTACCTAGAATTATTTAATTTGAATATCACATTTGAACAAACCTTTCCATCAAGACTTGATTCAGGTAGAAGAGTTAACAAGAAGTAGAGGAAAAGACATGTCGTCCTTGTCAGCTTAGCGAGAATCCAGGCGCCCTTAAAGCCAACCCTTGAACTTCGATAGGAGCAAGGTCCCAAGTGGCAACAAATCCAAAATTTGCACCGTTTGCTGTAGTAAGTTACAGTCGTAATTGTTAACACTAATTACAAAAGGTGAATTAACCACAAGAGACCTTACCTCAAGGTAGAGCATTCTGCATTTAGACTGCTAAAATTTGTGACTCGGATGCTGTTTTCATACGTAAACCAAAGAATTTATATTTCGAGTGTGTAAGCTGCATCTAGGTAAGGAAACTGTTGGTCTGAGATATCGATTTTCATTCGTACCTGAGCCGAAGAGAAGCCATCATCAGGACTCGGTTTCATAAATTTGTGTTTGCGGCATTCCGACTTATTTTCATATATAGCATTGAGCTTAGTTCACAGCCCCTTGTTGTTGCTCAATTACAGTCTACCCCCCAAAAATTGGATGTCAGGCTTCTAGTCACGCCCTTATCGAAGCGTGTACAATTGCAATTTTGAGAGCTGCAATTGAATAGACGGTTGTTTTTTTTTTTGTTTTGTATTCTTTTTTGTATCCATTTGGAGGTTTTGGCTGATGTCACTTCCTCACCATCATAACCATCATTGTGATTGTCATCATCATCAGCATCATCATCATCATTAGACGACTTCATTGTCATGGGCTAGACAAAGGTTTGGATCGCTCAGCCGACTTGCAGGCTTACGTGAGGGGTTATAAATGCGATGCGTATAATAGAGTAGCCGAGATGTATCTTTATTACGGTAATTGCTCATTGAACAGGAAATTATTATATGCGTGCGTGTACCGACCCCTGCCACCGCCACCGTCCACACCACGCCCCCTTTTTACCCCGCCAGTCAGTTGGTCAGTTATAGAGTTAGTCCGCCCGTTGCCAAAAATAGACAGCCATATATAGCGGGGCCGAGAAAGTTGGGTAGATGGGTTCGGGGTTGGGGGGTTGGGATTGGACTAACGTTTGGCTTAGGGAATTTGGGGGAAAAAAACACAATATGAAATGGTGGGTAAAATGCCAGATATATGCAGTACCTATTCTCGCAATCATTGTAATGGTATCCAATGCATCCAGATTCATCGTATTTGATCATTTTTGAATTTGTGTCAGTAACATCCACAAAACGTGCCACAAATCGAGAGGGTTGAGGGTTTGCCGCTCCGGTTGTCACGGTTGTCGGTTTCTGTCGAGGGGTACACTCCTTAAATGACTCAGTGTCGGGCCTCCGGCAGCCGGACAGCAGCTGGCAGCATCTGAGGATGCGGCCGTCGACGTGGACGAACATCGTCACCGCCGCCATCCTGGTCAATGGGCCGAGGCGGCAGCCGCCAGCTCCATACGTGGACCCCATCGCCCTCCCCCATATCGAAGTGGACCCGCTGCCGCTGCAATATGATCCGCAGGTTCTGCACAAACCGTGCCACATCCACCGGATTCTCGTGCTGCAACCGAGCCGCCACCAGCGGTGGTATGAATCGATCGTATTCGTGCTGCTGCTCCTCGTTGGGTCCCCAATGGAGTTCCGGCTGGGGCCGACGCTGGCGCATGTTTAACTGTCTGTGCCGAGGGGGGTTCATTGTTTTTCTTCTTCTTCTTTCTTTTCGATTTATTGTTAATTTTTGTTTTACTTTTTTTTGTATGTCTGTATTTGTGTGTATGTATGTATGTGTGTGAGTTTCCTTTACGTTTTTTCGTTTTTTTTTTTTTTTTTTTTTTTGGTTGTTTTAATTGGGAAGTGTTGGAGCTTTTTTTGGTTTTTGGCCTTTTGGACTTTTGTTGATATATTTTTCTGTTTGTGTATCTATACCGGAATTTGGGTGGGGGAAGAAAACAATAGTAAAAACTTTAAAATTATTTGAAATTCTGATTTATCAGTTTTATAGTCAAAAAAAAAATTTTGCAGATGTGTTAACTGAGAGCTCCGAATGAAACTCCGCCGGTTGCTCGGTTTCCAGGCAGCTCCTTCGTAGTCTCTTACATTCGCTTATTGACATTTAAAGCGATTACTCGTTGGAATAAAGTAACGAGTGGGTAAGAATAAGTTGAGCAATTTAGTTAATAAACTTTGACATGTTTTCAATTCATTTTACATTGTCATACTCGTTGCTTAAGTAACGAATAACATCAGATTCGACTCATTTAAAAAGCAACGAGTAACACTTAAAGGAACTCGCTAGAAAAGTATCGAATAAATTTATGGATAGATCGTTGCTTAAGTAACGAATATCTTCAGATTAAACTCATTTAAAAAGCAACGAGTAATTGTAAAAGGAACTCGCTAGAAAAGTAGCGAGAAAGTTTTATGGAAAAGCGTTGTGAAAGTAACGAGACAAATTAACTTCACCTACTCGTTGCCCTACAAGAAATATCTGTCTATTAAAAAAACCCGATGTTGGACTTGTAAAAAAAAGGTACGACTGGCAGATACCCTGCGCATACCCTTGTAGTCATCTCGTCAAAATAAAGTTTGCCACACCGAAGAATGTTCACTTTAATTTGAACTTACAGAATAATGAAGTTATCCCAAATGGAATTTGCCCTCAATGAAGTTGGGTATATTGAGTAGAGCAAGCACTTGAAGCAACATTCCACACTTGAAACTTTTCTTGCATGTCAGAGGAAATGGCTGCGAAAGCGAGTGTTTACTGTAGCCAAAGAATAAATAACTCTGCCTTTTCCATAGGCTGTCACGAGTTTGTCCTTAATCAAAATGCACACACTTGATGCATATTTAATTAAACTTTCGCCTTTTTGAGGGGTCGTTGCAAAGAATTTTTGCCAAAAACAGGTCGAGAGCACTTTGTATCCTAAGCAGGCAGGTGAGTGGTTGAGAGGGAGGGGAGGGCGAAAGGGCGAAAGAGCGAAAGAGGCTGAATTCCGTCTAACCTGTGTTCATTTTCGAAAGAGAACTGACTTAAAAGCGACACGACGGCTGCTTTAATTAAATCAGTTTTAATTAATGCAAAATGCGAATTTCAAAAGATGTTGCCAGACATGCAAGAGCATGAAAAGCAGATGACTAAGGAAGGGAGCCGGTAAGGGATGGAGGTCGACCACATTTTGTTGTCGCATAATTACAACTCAATTGTAATCCAATTTTTGGGCAGGCATATAAATCCGATTTCATTCTGACATGCCACGCCCCCTTCTTCTCTAGTCTGCCTATCTGAATGTGCGTGTATGTGTGTGTGTGTGTGTGTCAACTTTTTTTGGTGTCAAATAAATAAACTTTTGACAGCCGGCAGACAGACGGGCGGGAGCTTCTCCTTCGACCTGGACCTGTGTCGGAATTGCAAATTAGTTTGTCACGGGCCAAAATGCTAAGAGGGGGGAATTGGGGGACCGGGGGATTGGGAGCTGCTGTTCGATGCTCTTTAAGAGGCGTGTCCGACTGCAAATGCTGTTTTGGCCAAAAGCTGCCAAATTAGTTGCACATGTTTCGTCCGCAAACTGAAAAACAAGACGTGTTTGCACTAATTTGGCCAAAATCAACAGCTGTCCATACATCTGCCTCAGCTGTGCGGCAGTGTGTCTGCCTCTGTGTACGTGTGTGTGTTTATTTGTGTGTGTGCGAGTGTGAGAAGAAAACTCATCATAACTTTCTTATCAAAAACTTATTTTAGGCAACGAGTGCGGCAAAAAGATACCAACAAAAAAAATAAGCAAAGGATAACTCAGCTAGCTTGAAATCCAAGTCAAGGCCATGTAGAACGAGTCTGAAATACCCTGTAATCCCATGCATTGACGCACTACTCGGATTTCTCATTAAGCAAATCTTAATACATTATTCAGAGGTATTGAATCTTATATTTCTATAGGAAAAAACATTTTTGACTCGTTTCATATAGAAATTATATATGATGGCCATATTATTGCAATTCTTCAAATTAATACCCTTTATCTTTGTAATATATTTTTAATCCCATCTACTTATTTTTCGTACGCTCATAATACGACCCATTAAGATTTCTTTTACAGGGTAGCAGGCCACAAAAAGAATTTTATATATACAGTGGAGAAAATGCCTTGAAAACTTGTTATAATTACACTGTCTTGACAGCCAGCTGCGTGTGAGTGTGTGTGTGTGTGCCTACTCATACTCTTAACTTAACTAAGTTATCCCCACACACACACACACACACACACATACACTCGCACACACCGAGTGACTAACTGCGCTAACATGCATGAAGAGTAACATATGTTGGACTTTGGCACAAAGTTTTGCCAGTTTTTGGCGCGCTTTGGCCACGATGCCATTTTTAGCCACTCGTATCCAACTAACCTCCCCTCTTTGCTACATCCCTTCTCCCTCCACGCCCCTCACTCTTATCCCCCTGTTAACCATCGATTGTCCCTCATTCAGTGCGGAACGTGTGAGTTTTGTGGTTGAGTTAACGCACACTTTAGACGCTGCATGCAACAGCTGTGGCACACAAACTGCCACACCCCTAGCCACGCCCCTTATCCTAGTGTGCGTCCCTCTTAGTCGTTGCGACTAACAAACTTTGTCTACCCGCACATTAAAGTCCACGAAAATTAGGATATCAACATGCCAAATGGAATTCAGCATTTCAATGAAACTTTTAAAGTAGGGTATAAAAAGAAAGAGTATGCAGCAACCGGTAACAAAATGAAAGTCTTTTGCTTCCTGATTGGTGTAGTTTCTATTCAAGAACTCCGAAATTTAGAATTTGATTTTTATCATAAACCTTTCACATAGTTTACTTCTCCTTTGAGAGAAGCACATATTAAGAAATGTATATATATGTATATTTATACATACATATGTACAAATGGGGATTCCATAGATAAAGTGTAAAACTTTAAGCAATCAACGACTGAGCCAAATGATGCCTGAAAAAAACAACGAAATGAACCCCAGAATCAAAAAAAAAAAATAAAATGGAAGACAAAAGTTGAAAAACAGTTGCAATGTGTGTGTGTTTGTGTGTGTTCGTGCGTGTGTGTGTTAGCTTAATATCGAAAGAAAAAGCCGTCAATATTAGACAAACAAAAAACACGGCTAACAAAACCAACGCAAGGGTGGCCAAAAAAAAATTTTAAGAACAAGAAACAAAAAATTTGACATAGGAAAAACGAGTCCCAAAATACAAAAAAAAAGCGGAACCAAGTTTTGGCAAGTTCCTTGAAAGGGGTGTGAAAAGGGGGTGTGGCAGGTTGCAGGGGGAACAACAGAAATATATGCCTAAAAATGGGCTTGCCGAAAATAAATATGGCAACAAAATGGCAGCCAAGACAAGGGGGTAAAGGGGGATGCTTCAAATGGGGGGTAGCTAAAGCCGAAGACGTTTATGCGTAGGAGTTTTCGAGGGGGAGGGGGTGGGGAAAGGGGTCTCGAATAGTACAAGTGGGTGGGTGGGGCAAGGGGGTTGAGCTATGTGAATTGCATATGCGGCACACGTATTTGCGCTATAATTATTTCGTACGTGAGCGCTGCGCTCAACTTGGCCGGAACAAAGACAATGCCAACAGAGAAAGACTGAAAGAGAGCAAACGAGAAAAAGAAAGGGAGAGACAAAGAGAGAGAGAGAGAGGGAGAGTGTGCGAGCAACATTTGCGACACGGTTGCATCCTGTTTCGATTGTCTGCGAAGACGTCGCCAAGCTTAAAGCTGCACCTCGAACTAAGCGATAAATTGACTTTCCTTCAATCAAGAAACTGGAGATGGAAGCATGAGATTGAAACTATTAGCTATTGCAAATCGATTGACTGACTAATTGAAAAGCTGACTACTTGACTTCCGGAAAGATTGAGAACTACTAGAGAGACTAATCAAATGCATGATTGACTGCTTGATCCAGTGAGTGTCTCATTGACAGACTGTGTGACTGATTGATAGACAGACAAAACTTATACAACGATTGAGACTCTAACAGGGAGATTATTAATTGAAAAACTGACTGACTGGCAATGCTTAATTGAGTAACTGATTGACTGATTGATGGACTGATCAGCCGAAATGGTAGAGAATATAAAGCTGAAATTTGTGCAGAAACAATTGACTTACAGATTGCAGATCAATCACGATCCCAAAGTTCACACAAGTGAATGAGTTCCAAGCTTCTATCTCTACGGTACAAATATGGCAAGTTTGTTGCGAGGAGCATAAAGAAAAGAGGGAGAGAGAAAGAGACTGAGAGAGAGAGAGAGAGAGAGAGGGGAAGCAAGACATGGAAAAAGGGAATACAGCGTGACTGCACTCAGTTATGACGACAACAGACAACAGAGGGCGCCATCAGCATGCTACAGAAGGCAGACAGCAGACAGCGCTCAGCACTGACAGCTCGCAGACAGTGGCAACAGCTGTGGCCAGGTGCAATTCACGCACACCTCAGCTAGCATCTGGACAGAGGTAAGCCCGAAAAATAAATACCAGTGGAAGCTTGCGACAGTTACAGTCAGCCACATGACAAGCGACATGCAACCCAACAGCTGAGACACAAATACATATACATATTTTTTTTTCTTTTGCATAGATGCAACACAAGGGGGCAAGCAGTTTCCATTGTGTTGCCCCTGGCACAAATGGTAAGTGAAAAGGAGTGTACTACGTAATGTAATTCTGTATGCAATTATGGTGCAAAATAATATTATATATGTATATAGTATATAGCAAAGTAAAAAGTAAGGGATTTACTTTTTATGTAAGGTTAGAGTACATATTCATTATTATATAATAAAAAATGCATGATTATAGCTTCATTGTCGCGATCTGTGTGAGCTGCCACTTGCTGAGAATCGCAGAGAGAGGTGTGCACACTAATGAGTAATTCAGGACTCCCGCTTGTGAGTCAGACTTCACTTAGAGCAGCTATAACAATCACTTTGGTTCAACCTCATCAAAACAAGGGTCACAGGGTGAAAAATAATGTTAGAGAGAATAAAGCGGGAGAGAGTGAGAAAGAGTGGTCATTAAATTAAGAGAGAGAGAGAGTGAAAGAGGGGGAGAGAGAGGGGGAGAAGGAACTCCACATGCAGCTTAATTCACATAAAAGTCACATAAAGTAAATAAGTTTGATTATGTAGCCATGCGAGAGAATAAGAGTAACAATGGAGTGCGAGTGGGAGTGAGAGAGGCAGAGATATACTTTTATAGGGAATAAGTACTTGAATGGATTCTGTCTGGGCTGGACACGAGGTTGGGAGCTGACTGTCGCAGTTGTCGCCGTTGGAGTAATTAACATTCACAATGAAAATGAAAATGAAAACGAGCAACTGCAGCGGTTCCGGGCGGGTGTTTGGTGGGTTGTTGGGTTGCTGGATTGCTGGATTGCTGGGCTGGTGGGTTGCTCTATTGTGGGTTAGTTGGGTGGTGCGACCCACTGCAGTGGGTAAAACTTTTTAATAACCCAAAACAACAAACATGGCAAAATGAAGGCCAACAACAACAATAGTTGAAACAATAATGACAACACACACTGGCACACACACACACACACACACACACACACATACACATACACACACTCGCACAACCAACGCCAACAGCCGCAATAGTGACACAGAAAAAACTTTGACAATGTAGTCGTGCGTGCTTCGTTACCACCACCCCCTCCTGCCCCCTCACTCGCTATTTGGTCCACCCACCTCTTCCGGCCACGCCCCTTTTAGCCGCTGGCCCATTGCCATTCAAGCCGCATTCTCGTTGCTTTAACGGAAAAGGATTTCAGCCGCAATGAAAACAGCTATGAAAACCACAAAATGTGCAGTTCAGGAGTTTGGGAGGTGTGCAAGGACGAGGGGGTAGGTGGGCGTGGCGGCTGCTGACCACACACATCATAGAGAGGAGGGAGGGATGGTGCGTTACGCGCGAACGTGGCGTGTGGAAGGGGACGCGGCCGAGGGAATTTTGGATGAATGGATATTCAATTGCATTTGGGTGTGCGTTACAATTGAAGCGGTTTTCAAATAAACGAATGTGGCTTATTACGCATACAACACACACACACACACACACACAGTTAACACCCGTACAACAAAATAAATGTCGAATTGAAATTGACAAACTGTGACAAAGACATACAGAAATGGGCCTGACAGCGAGGTAGAACAAGAGGCAGAGAATAAAAAGAGAGAGTGAGAGAGCCAACTTTCTGGGGAATTGCCTCGATTTTGAGCTACAATCCCAATACAGTAAATACTCCATAAAACGAATCGTAGCTACAAACTTCCATAGCTTGAATGTTTAGAGCTTAATTAAAACTCCATTGGAAGTTCTCAGATGTTGTTTCTACGGTCTGGTCACAATTTGTTGTTAAATGACAAATTTGATCAAAATCTAGATTTGGATTTCTTGAATTTAAACGTAAAACCCACGTTCAAAAATCGCAGTTATAATTAGCCAAATATTCCATTTAAAATTTATAGCGCTCACAATTAAAGGTTTAACAAAGTTTATTGTAACGTTTTCTCTCACTCTCACGCGGTCGCTTTCCCTCTCACCCTCTCTGTCTAACACTTAGCTTGTCCCTTGTCAACGATGAAGCACCTGGACACAAACCAAAGGCAGAGGCGACCCTCATCAAGAATTCGTTTGTGTTTGCGATTTGCCTAATACCGAGAAGCTGGGAAAATCTGGCGACAATTTGGACACCTGGAGGCGCCACCAAATTTTTGGAAAGTGGCAACGCTTTCGGCCCGAAGGCGCGTGTCACACTTTGATCAAGCCGGCTAATAAGATTTTAAAGGATATTTTTCGGTGGGCGTGTCAGAAATCAAATGAAAAATGTAAAAGCTGCTTGAAGCGTGGCATGAAGCATGGCAGGTTGCATAGAAAGAGGCGTGTGGCATGCCCCACTCGACCGGGCTAATTTTATTAATGTTGCCAATTTCAAACGAGCTCCCCAAACCTCAGTGGCAAGCCAGGTAGGATAGGTAGGTGAATGGGTGTTGGGTGTTGGGTTTGTGTTCGGGTTGGATGTTGGAGGTTGGGGGTTGTAGGTTAGGGGTTAGAGGTTAGGGGTTGGACGTGTTGGAGGGTTGCAATTGCTTACGCGCGCAATTAAATATGAAATATTTAAGAGCTGCCTGCTCCCGAGTTGAGGGACATGCCCATGGGCTGCGGCGAAGGGGGACTTCCACTTGCGTTTCATTCACTTGCCAAAAACTTTTGGAGGCAAACAAAGCGTGCAGCAGAGCGGGTTAACAGGAAACTGGAATGGGCAGGGGAAAGGGAAGGGGAATGGAAAGGGGGGTAACTAGCTACGCCGACGCTAATTAATAATTTTTAGGCCATTCAGCAGAAAAATAGAGTGTTGGGGGCCGGATCGTAAAGAGGAGTACCGGAAGGTGTGTTTCGCAGGTGCGTTGGCAAACTTTGACTCGAGTTGATAAAGTTGCTTTTTAATGAAGTTCAAAGTGATTTCACTTGCAATTAATGCCTGCCGAGCCACTCCAATGGTTCCACTCGCAGTTGCCATCCGGTTGCGATTGACAGTTGGGTGTGCCCGACCAAGAGGTACTCTGTTTCTATGCGTGACTTTGGCAAAATAAACATCATTTATTGTGTTATTCTGACCCAAAGATACTCTGCTTCTATGTTTGAAATATGTAAATATATTACAGATCATAATGATGCCCTGAATAATTATGCTGGTTTAAGGTACGTCAACAAAGAGAAGAATTTGCCAATCAAAATGTTATCTTGGCAACATTTCCTCCTCTTTGCTACCCCTTTTGAATGCAATCAGGGTATTTAAGTAAAGGAAGATGAGTTTTTTTTTACTCTCGTATATCTCAAATGTTTACACATTTGTATATTTCTCAGTCAGTCTGTATGAACCTGCGCATCGATCTTGAATTGAATTAAATAAATGTGGCGACGGGCCTGATTCGTAACCGTTATCTTATTTTAGTGTCAACTTATCAGATGCTACTTGGTTACATAATCATCCCTTCTGGTGGAGAAATCATAGATACTTTTTCAACTCCTGATGGAGGTTACGTTTAAGTTTAGATTGTGAGCCTTTATTTGTATTATATGTAATATGTAGAAAAATCCCTGAACTAAGTGCTGAAACGCTTGAGATTGACAGCACAGCAAGGGATTCGGAGTATCGCGCAATCGGGCACACCCGACTACATACAACTTACTTTTTATTTATTTCATAAATTATAAATCAAAATACAAATATAAGCCAAAGACCTGCTGCCGCTCTCCGTGCTTCTCAGTTGTCAGTGCGAAACTCTGATTGGTCCACTCGGCTCTATATTGAAACTAATAACTCGAATAATTTGCGCTGGTTGCTGGCTACTGCAGCAGGTGCTGCTGCAGGATGGCTGGATCGACGCCAAGGACATAGCAACCGTTAATCCGACGGACGTATCCTTTATTGGAGGCCTCGTACATGGCATTGGGGGCCAGACGCTTGACGATCTCCTCCGGGCAGCCCAGCCGCACAGCCAATTGGCTCAATATGAATGAAAATGTCAGCGGCTCCCCCTGCTCCACCATCAGACTGAGCAGGGCAGCCAACATGTTCTCGTTCCACTGGATCAAAGCGGCGGCTGTTGGCGCCGGCACCCGACGACCGTTAATGCTGATCGGATTGGTATAGTAGATGGTCTTCGGATAGGAGTTTGCATGCGGCTTGGAGTACGAAAAGGCATTCACTGGGCGATTCTGCTGGGGCAGTTGTTGCTCCTGCTCCTGCTGCTGATGCTGCTGCTGATGCTGCTGCTGTCCACGTCGAGGGGCGTAGGTATTGATTTTTGGCTGCTTCAACTGCTTTGTCTTAAACGACGATGGCCGATAGCTTTTGGCCATTGGCTGAGTGTAGTAGCCAAGCTGGCCATCGGCGCCCGCTGCTGGCTTCAACTGTTGGTAGTGGTCGAGCAGCAGCTGCTGCTGCTGATAAACGTCTGGCAGTTGCTGTTGTGGTTGCAACAGTTGTTGCATTCGCGGCTGTTGCTGAAAGTAGGCAGCATCATTATTTAGTTGTTGCAGTTGATGTTGCTGCTGCTGTTGCTGTTGCTGCTGCTGTTGCTGCTGCTGTTGCTGATGCTGCTGCTGTTGATGTTGCTGCTGCTGCTCCTGCAGCATCGGCGACTGTTGCTGATAGTAGGTCATTGGCTTGATGAGCACGTAAGAGGGATTGACGGATGGCACTGCCGGAGCAATTGGTATCCACATAACCGGTTGCTGACTTTGCAACTGTTGTTCCTGTTGCCCTTCCGGCAAGTGTTGCTCCTGTTGCTTGGCTGGCTGGTGTGAATGTTGCTGCTGCTGTTGGTCTTGTGGCAGCACTTGCGACTGTTTCCTCTGATGCTCTAGCCCAACTGGCTGCCAATTGCTATTGTACTGCAGCTGCAACTGTTGCTCCTTCTGCTGTTGCAGCAGCTCCTGTTGTATTTGCAACTCCTGCTCCTGCACCACCCGCTGCCAATTGCTATTCAGATTCACCACATATTGAGCTTGATCCTGTTTCATTTGCTGTGATTGCTCCTGGCTAACACGCTTCCAATTGTTTTTGCACTTGCTGATGCTGTTGCTGTCAGCAACATTCGGATGTTGCTCCCGTTTTTGCTGCAGCTGTTGCTGTTGATCTTGCCCGAGTTTTTGCCAATTGTCGCCAAACAGAACATATTGCAGTGGCGGCTGCTCTTGCTGCTGCTGCCGTTGTTGTTGATGTTGCTGCTGCTCCGAGACAGGTTGCTGCCAATTGCTGCTGCCATTCAAAACGTATCGCAGTTGCTGCTGCTGTTGCTGCTCCGGAGCAATCTGCACCCAATTGAAGTACTGAAGTGGTTGCTGCTGCTGCTGCCAATTGTTGCTGCCGTGCACAGCGCATTGCAGTTGTGCCTGCTGCTGTTGCTGTTGATGTTCATGTTGTTGATGTTGGGACTGTTTTTGGCTGACTTGCTGCCAATTATTTTTGCCAGGCAAGACATATTGCAACTGCTTCTGCTGTGGTTTCTGCTGCTGCAGCTGCTGCTGCTGCTGTTGCCGTTGCGGCTGCTGCTGCCATTGGCTTCTCTGGCCGACACGACGGCAATTGCTGTTGGCATAGCGTGGCTTCAGCTTCTGCTGCTGATGCTGATGCTGATGCTTGTTCAATTGAGCATCGATGACGGCCACTCCGCGTGGCTGGAAGACTTGGGCACCCGGATTGAGAGTCGAATGATGTAAAAGACGAATGGTGCCTGCCATTATATTTTCTTAATAAAAACACTAAAAATATAACGATCTGAACTATGCGAAATGCTTCTCAGTTCTCAGCCGACAGTCCCAATGGAAACGTAAGCCCAAACGTATGACAGTTCATCCAAAGCACTCTACAAAACTGTACTCTAATGAAGGTCTCAAAGTTTTGAGAGTGAGTGAATGAGAAAGAGAGTGACAGAGAGAAACAAACAGTCAGAGGTCGGGCGACAGCTCTCCATAACTGTGTAACTATATAACACTTTATAATTTTATAACATTGTTCAACGCTGTATAACTACATAACACTGTATAACAATGTATAACTGTATACCACTGTGTAACTAAATACTGAAAAAAGCTGTATAGCTCTATATTACTATATAACACTTTATAACTACACAACACTGTATAACATTGTACTGCTGCTTAAATGTATAATAGGAAAGGTATTAAATGCTGTATAACTATATACTGCATATCTTTTAAAATTTAAAGCTCTATAGATGTATAACGCTATATATGCTATATAACAGTTTATACAATTTACACGGTCCGTATAACTGTATAACCCCGCAGAACTTTATAGCCGTACAGTTTGAACCTCAGTTTGTTTCAACAGCTACAATTTACCATTTAAGCGATTCACAACCCGTCAGTTAGGCGATCGATCAATCAATCAGATTAAAGGCAGCATTTTATGATAATTGGCAGCAACAATTGTAGACAATAGTGTAATAATCAATGTGTTAAACGCAATTTATAGTCAATTGAAGTGTTTCATTGGCAAACAGTGTTGTAAAATACCAACATTTGAGTTGAGAGTAATTTGATATGCATTTAAAGTCTTTGAAAGTTTTGGATACAGTATTTAAATAATGCACAAATATGTGTATGTGTGTGTATTGGTGTGTTTGTATGTGTGTGTAAATGTATGTGCTTTGAGTGTGTGTATGTGTGTGTGATTCAGTAATATGAGGCTTATAGATAGACAGGCTAAGAATAATTACCGCTTGGGCGTTGCTCGTGTTGCTGTTGACAGATGGCCAAAAGAGAGTTTGAGAATCGTTAGAGCGAGGGGGTGGGGGAAGGGTTGACACTTGTGTGATGCCGGAGCCAGGTGACGTTTATCCTCGGCGCGACTAATTGGAGCTGCAGCCGGTGGGCGAGCGATTCTGCAAGGCACAAATATAAATATCCATAAATGCTGAGCACCCAAGAAGGAAAACACTTTTCAGCAGCAGCAACAGTAGCAACAGCAACAACAGCAACAACAGCAACAGCAGCAGCAACAACAATAGAATGGTGCTGCAACATTTTTGCGGTTGTATTTTTTTTTTGCTTCTTTTACACAGAGCCCTCACAATTATTTACACTCAAAAGTTTCGAGCAAGTTGGCAGCCGGCAGAGCGAGGCACAGAATGAAGTTGTTGCTGCGGCAATGTCCTGGCCAAGGGGCATGAGGCATGTGGCACGGGGCTCAGGTGCAGCTGCCCCACCTGGTCATGTGTGTGTGTGTGCGCCTGTTGAAGTTGCAAGTAGGTTGCCGCCGCCTGCTGCCAAGTTATGGCTTGCGACAATTGCAAAAATTATGCAACTGCTGTGGCAGCCCTGGCGGTGTTGCCACCCTGACCGACCGCCCGCCCGCCCGCTTGCCTGTTGTCCTTGCAGACAATTAGGCATGAACAATGCAGCGGCACAAGCTTTGCAAATGCTCATGCATACCCCAGCGAGTAACGAGTAACTGCACCCAGTTGCAGCTTCGCCTCCCCCTTTCCCCTCCTCACTAGTCCCCTTTATCCCTTGCCATGCACCTCTGGCCACTCGGGCACATATCCTGGCAGGATGTGTTAAGCCAGCGTTTGCAACGCATTGAAGTTCATTGCCGAAACTTGTCCTCAGCCTCGGCTTCAGCTCCAGCCTCGAGTTGGCTAGAAAAAAGGCTAGTTTAACTAGCTTGTGTTGACTTCGAGTTCAACTGCTTTAACAGCTAAACTAACTGAAGATAGTCTTCATAGGTCCATAGTAATAGCTAGTTTTAGCTGTAGGTTGTTCAGCTATAGATCCATAATCCATTATTGTGCCTATTCATTTAATTTACTTTTCCCTCCAAGTCATAAATGAATGAAAAGAAAAAGCAGCTAAAAAAAAAGCTAAAGTGGCAGCACTGACTACGACAGCTGTGTGTGCTGTGAGGCAAACAGGAAACTTTCGTTGAGCAGGGATTCCAAGCTTCCAGCTTGAGGATGTTGCAAATTACAACTCCATAGTATGATTTACTTAATTGCAATGCCCCAATCCTCAATCCCCAATCCCCAATCCCCAATCCCGAATCTCCCGCCTCCGTCAACGGAGTTGAGAAACAATGGAAAAACTTGGATTAAACCTAATGTTTTGTGTCTCATTTATAACTTGGAATTCAGATTTGTATTGGCCGCAAACTCCTGAGCCTTGCTGCTAAGCTCCCGCTGCTGCTGTATGGCTCGCTGCTTGTTCCGCATATCGTAATCCTTGAGACGCTCCGGAGACATAAACTTGAGGAACCGATGTCGATTATTAACCCTCTGCCGGTTGGCGGCCATGCAGATTCGACGGGATAACTCGTGGCCAAAGCAGGTTCTGCGCTGTTCTCCATCCCCGTCGGCCACATACGAACGCAGTGCCAGGCCTGAAAATAATACCAACTCAAATATACTTTCCACAATGGGATCAACTTGGGTCGAACTCACCAACTATAAACACCTTGGCCACTTCCTTGAATGATGGCTGATCTTTGAGCAACATAATCCTGAAGTTCGCAAGAGTTTGGTCCTACGTTCGGTACTTTATCGTTTCTTGCGTTTCCACTGAGATTTGGATTATGTATAAATATATATATTTATATATAGTTGCTATATATGTTCATATATAAATATGGTATACGGTCTTTTTTTGTAATCAATATGTTTGTTGCTTGCGTGCTATTTTGTTTAGTGGCGCACAACTCCTACAATTTTGAAAAACAATTTCGAGCAATACAAATAGAAAATCGACCTCCGCGTAAACTGATTTCGATTTCGTTTCTGATTTAGGCTCATGACTTCCTCAGTCGCCGCTGCTCAAATCTGACAGCTTTACGCCTGCTTGACCTATTCCAAAATGTGCTCCCTACATATTGCGACATCTCCCCCAGCATCCATTGCCAAACAATTACAAAATAGCTCTATCTAAACTTCAACCTGTCCACTCTTGCATTTCCAAAATTATGCCACACAACGAAAATCGAGTAAATTCGCACATTTCTCTGAGCAGTTCGTACCCCACACAATGGGTATTACGGTTTCATCATTATTATCATTATCATTTTCAATATCATTATCATTATCATTATCATTATCATTATCATTATCATTATCATTATCATTATCATTATCATTATCATTATCATTATCATTATCATTATCATTATCATTATCATTATCATTATCATTATCATTATCATTATCATTATCATTATCATTATCATTATCATTATCATTATAATTATCATTATCATTATCATTATCATTATCAATGCGATCATCATAATCATTATCATTATCATTATCAATGCGATCATCATAATCATTATCATTATCATTATAATTATCATTATCAATGCGATCATCATAATCATTATCATTATCATTGTTATCATTCATTAGCACCACAAGGTCTGTAAGCCATATAAGGGTATTCGAAGCTTGCCAGACAAAAGTAACTGTTGATTTCTGTATTTTTTAACTTTTTTTATGCTGTCCGATTCCGCAGCTGGTCAGACTCATTCGGCATACAGTCAAAATTCATGAGCATGTTTTTGAATACCTATGGCAATAGCAGATGACTATAATGCCGATGACGATGATGATGATGATGATGATGATGATGACGATGGCTGCGATGACAACATGTGTGCCTAAGCGGCGCATATAAACTGCAAACTGTTACGCGTTTTCTGGATCAGGTGGGTGGGTGGCAAAATTGTGGTTTGGTGGTTAAGCGAGTGGGTGAATTGATTAGTCGCAGCATTGTTCGGCTTTGCCTTTTGCCTGGCGGCTGTGCGTGGAATTCAGGCAGCTGCAGCGATTCATAAAAGCGCATACCTAATATGATTGCCTAATAATAGTCTTGTTATGTACCACACAAGCTGTTATATGCAACTGTCATACAGCCTGCTCCAACAATGCGATGTGTCTTACAACATCGCAGTCTAATGCAGTTAATAAGCACAGAAAATACTAATTGCACAAACTTTCATTTGGAACTGTTATACAAGTGTTATTTTGTATATGTATCACAATTGTCTATGGCTTACAATTGTTAATGTTTAGATTTTTAGGGTTTCAGTCACCACAGATAATGATAAATGAAACTGTTATACAACTGTTATACGAAAATTTAAAGCACAACTGTTATACACTACTGTAATTAAATGTGTCTATATATATTTCATTCTATTCATGTATTTTATTCATGTATTTTCAAAAGCTTGTTAGCTAATCTGCTATACTTGCATTGACCGATTTTAAACACTATTGGCAGAGCAACCAGTCTTCGTTGTTGCACTTTCCCTTCTATTTGCAGAGTAGAAAAAACTTTTTGAAATTATTGCTGCAGGAGCAAAACGAGCAGAAGGAGCAGGAGAAGCGGGAGGAGCAGCAGTTGTCGTTGGTTGAAAGACCATCCACTTCGTTATATGCAATTACCCATATGCAGTGATTGTCCACTTTGGAGCACTCGAACATTCATATGAACACACACACACACACACACACACACACACACACACACACACTTTGGAATATGGCAGGCAATAGCCGACAACAGCCGCCCAATAAACAGCTAAATAAAAGCCCATTTCAATCCATATTCAACCGCTGTCGCTCTATCTGTGGTCATCCTGTAGGTGTGGAGGAGGGGGAGCATTCCGGCCCAGTCTTTGGACATCGCCAGCTTTCATGCTATGGCCATATGCATGGCATGCAAATCGATTGATGTTGATTAGCATAAATTGTCTGGACCGCATTGTGCAATGAATAATTTTGGTTGTGCCGACATTGGCCACACACACACACACACATCCACACACATACACTGTTGCAGTGTATTGTTGGTACTTTCTACCCTAATGCAATTTTGTTTTGGTTAATTTGATAGGCGTTGTCAGTGGCAAGTTGCTTCGTTGACACTTTGACAATGTTCCCATTACGGACATGACAGTTCGAACCCTGGCCGATAGATAAACGGGATATGTTGTGGGCTAGACGCGTTCACGCATCGTTGTCTGATCTTCTCAACTGTTATACAAAACAACAAAGCACTTTAAAAAATTTTAAAACTATGTTCTCCTTTACTTTACCAATCATAAATATTCATTTAATTATTAAATAAGGAAAACTCTAATATAACCGCAGATTGATCTAGCTTAATATAAGAGTATTAGGGAAATCCAATCTAACATCATGGATAAGTTTTGTATGAGTCGCAACATAACAATGTTCATTAGAATTCTGGGTAGGCAAAAGTTACAAAACTTGTTATACAAATTGAATACTGTTATACGATTGAATAGTCGTTTGCGTTGTTGTGCGTTTCTTTTGTCTTTAAGCAGCAAAACTTTTGCAATAACTTGCGAGCAGTACAATACAATACACACACATACATACACACAGATACATATATATATATATATACATATATGTATATGTATATGTATATGTATATGTATATGTATATGTATATATTGGCAGAATTCCTCACGCCCCATGGCGAAAATCTTATCAAACTGACATCATTTTCATTATGTTTTGCACTTGCACAGCTTAGACTAATGTATGCCAGACGGTGGTGTCGGTGGCGTTAGTGGTGTTGGTGGTGTTGATGGTGGTGGTTGGGGCTGCTGCTGGCTGCCCGCTGTTATGCAACACAAAATGGAATCTCTCTTGGCGCTGAGCACGCGATACGCATTACACACATATGTGGCGTCTGCTAATCTGGCCGCCAATAACTGCAAATTAGATTAGTAACGCCTATAGGGTGTGCCAACAACATCAACAACAACAACAACAACAACAACATAAATAAGAACAACAACAACAACAATAATAGCTGACCACATTTGTTGACCATTTCAGTAAAACACGCAACTTTTTATACCCTGTAGCGCATTGTAAGTGGGTAAGCAGGGTATTTTGCCTTGACGAATTGTATGTAACTGGCGAATGGAGGTATTGCGAACACCATAAATATTCTAAATCAATATCAACAGCAATCTGTTTGTCTGTCTGTATACCAACAAGCTCGAATGTAGTTGAATGTGAGCTCTCCTAAACAAACAACAAAATGATAACCTAACGCACCTTTTTCAAACTTGTTGGTAAAAATAATTTGAGCTATTAGTCACCAAGGCACAAGGTTCACGAAGTATCTCCTAGTCGGGCACTCACGACATAAGTTTCCTTACTGGCGCTGCCTTCTCTTTTCGTCGCGTGCTGCGTTTATAAATCTGCGGAAGAAGTGAAACTTCTGCGTGTGGAGCGAGGCAGGGGGAAACAAATCGACACTCAAACTGCAATCCCTGGTTGACTATAGACGAGTCCATTCAATGAAACAGCAGCAACAACAACAATCATAACAACTTACATAACACAAAAATGATGAAAACTTTTTCGCTTTCAGCTGCCAAGGATAATCGTCGAATCATTATTATTTGCTGCCCAGCTTCACTTTCAACTTCTCCAAAACTTTGCCCAGTGGCGTCCGCTGTGAGAAATCAAAAGGGGCGAATTGTTTATTGAATGCTTATTTATAACAATATTTTATTTGTAGGGAACATTTATGTTTCAAAACTTAAATCTGACCTTTTAAAAGAAAATGTTACCAAATACCAAATACTTCAAATAGCAATAATTTTGTATACAGAAACATAATATATGTATGTATATAACACCCCCACATGATATGATGCCTAAGAAACTTTACCATAACAAAAATATAAAATGATTAATTAATGATACAATTTTATAGCGGACTGTTAAAAGTTCAATCGAAAAACAAAATCGATCGTCTTTTTAATAATTTTTCTCTTCCAACGGGTTTCACTTTCTCTTTCACAGCCTGAATTCCCCCCTTTAGTGACGCTACTGGCTGCAATTTCGGTAGGCGTGGCATATTTGTG
Organism: Drosophila pseudotalamancana; assembly: GCA_037075185.1. Lineage (NCBI taxonomy): Eukaryota > Metazoa > Arthropoda > Insecta > Diptera > Drosophilidae > Drosophila > Drosophila pseudotalamancana. The sequence continues at coordinate 29,507 of JBAMCK010000785.1, read as the reverse complement.
GGCGGGGCATTTAAAGGCTGATGTCAGCATCAAATGTGTTTTGCGAGCGGGGTGCGAGCCCCACTGCAAGACAGTTACTGACCAGGCCGAAATGGCACTGCGGCACTTACGCGCTTCAATGGCAACGTGGAACGGAGTGGGAATGGAACACGGAAACTTAAGCGTTAACGTAAAATGAATTATATGCGATGCGTATATCATACGACAGGATGCTCGAATGCTTCTCGCCTGATTGCAGGCAATAATTCTTCGCATCTAAAGTTGGGAAGGGGTGTTCCAAAGGGGGTGTAGGGGTGGTACTACCCCGGGACTTGGTCGCCGTAAAAGTTTCGGTTAATTGCGTGGGCGTGTGTGGCATTTAGGGTTAGTTCTTAACTTTGCAAGGCGAGAGCTGATTTTAATTGTAGCCGTCGACAAATTCGGAGCTTTGCCTAATCACTTGCTCCAGATTAGTTCCACTTGCAGCGGTTTGAGTGTCAGACTGTGGTGCTAAAGCGGTGCCAGAATGGTGCCAGTCTGGTGGCAGAGTGGTGCCACTGTCTCAGTGTCAGTCACAATTAAAGGCAGCAACGCAATCCGCTCAGCCAAATAATATCAACGGAATGAAAATGGAAATGGAAATGGATACAAAACTTTTTGGCATGTCAGAGTGCCTAAAAGCAGCGCCAAAGTTTGTAATCAACTCCGACAGATGCACAAATGGACCATGAGACCAGCTACAACTCTTTCTCTCTTACTCTCTTGCTTTCTGCTGACCAGCCGTTGGGTGCAGTCAAAGGGAGAAGGTTGCTAGAGAAGGACTCTCAAAGGTTTTCTACCTCGTGGCACGGAATTTTCTTGCTTGACTCAATCAAAAACGAGAATGATTTCAGCAATAAAAATTACATTGATTATTCTAGGATAAGTTTATAGTCTAGCATAACCGCTCAGCTAAGGAAAATAAGTAAATATTAATTTAATATAATCTCACTATTGCACTCCTCCGTATAACTAAAATCAGAAAATCATTTGGCATAGAAATAATTTATGTAACTAAAGAGTGTTGCTGATGAAATATTCGATATATTATTATACATATATACTATATAATAGTAATAATAATTTGGTATAGTTTATCACAGTTATTTAGATACAAGCTGAGTTGATGAGTTGCTGAGTTTGCAGATTGGAAATGCAACCAAATTCAAGGTTTCTGTGTAAAAATTTCAATTATGAATGTATTCAATTATGAATGTTTCGAATTCATTATGTAATATAGAATTATATTATAGTTATATGATCTATTTTAATCTATGTATATAGACATGTACAGTCTATGCATAAATAAAGAGTATTGTTTGAACTGCTAATTGAGGCTCAAATCTGAAAGTGCGGGATGTGTCGTTCAGATACGCTTGTTTTGTTAATGTCAGGCTGCACCACACAATCACCGCACCACATACACATGCACACACACACACACACACAGTTGGAGTTGTCGATTGTTAAATGCGCCGGCAGTCGAAATTGATTTCAATCAGGCTGCGGTTATTGTGTTACGCGACGTCCAATGCAAATTTCGAGCTATCTAAATATCCTGTGACACGTGCCAGACACAACAACAACATCAACAACAGTAATAACAACAACTACAACAACAATTGGCAACAAGACGGAGCTTCACAAGGATATTTCCCACTCGCCACAAGTCGCCGCAGATCTCGTCCCTGTCTCGCTTTTTGCCTGCATATCCATAAGTGAGAATTTGTTTCCAAGTATTTGTATCTTAAGTATTTGAATCTATAAGCGTATATCCCTTTGTATCTGTATTCGTGTATCTACACATCGTGTTATCTGTAACTGTATATCTATACATCTGTATCCATGCACGTATATCTGTATCTAAGAGTATGTATCTGTATCTGAACCTATATGCGTGCATCTCTGTATTTGAATCTTAATTTCATTACCAGTATCTATGTATCTATAGCTAAATGTATCAATATATCTGTATCTGCATCTGCATCTGCATCGGTATATTTTTATCTGCTGTATCTGTTTCTTCAGTATCCGTATCTGCATCTCCGTATCTGTATTTGCTGTATCTGTATTTGAGCATCTGCTGTATCTGTCGCGCCCTCGCAACGCTTTATGCAAATTTCCTAGACGGAGTTTTTTTGTCGTTTGAATCGTGAAGCAGTCCGTATTTCCCATTTTATTGCCCCACCAACAGCAGTTTGCTCTCAAATCTGGTCTATGGCTCGACTTTAACGGTCGAACGATAGCCCAACTTCAGCCTGACTGCTTGCTCCATCTCTTTCTTTCCTTAATGAAGTCTTGCTTTGTCATCGTCTCTTTTTCTCTGACTGCAGTTGAGAAAAGTTGACTTTTGATTTTCGTGGGAGGAAATCCACTTCAAATATCTGTAGCATTCGCTTTAATATAAACACAATTCGCAATTTTACGTTTTAACAAGTAGCAGAGTAAAAAAAAAACATTCCACTTTTCCCTTAAAGGAAAATTAGTCTTAGATAACAACAAAAATTGAACACAAGTGTGCAATATATGCTAATTTAATTAATGATTTTCGATCTCGTGCGTATGAAAAGGAAACATCAACTTAAACACTTTCAATCCATTCTATTACCAAGGTCGAGGTCTAGATGCCGATCAACTTGCCAGCTCTGAAAAAGTTTAAGCGCCTGACGCTTCCACATTTGACAGCTCATCTAGTGCTCGTTCTTGTATGTTTTGATTAGAAATCTGTCAGACAGCAGGTAAAACTCATATTTCAACTAGTAGGAAAGTATATCTAGACTTTTCTACCTGCCGGCGGACATTTTGCTGCTTCCGTGGCCAACACGATGAGGCAAAATGGACCAAACCAAGCGCCGCGACGAAAGCTCATACCGAATCTGTTCAGTAGCATATTGAAGGTGGTTGCCGAATCGGATCATCCGCTGACACAGCACGAGATCGTGGAGGCCGTCTCGGAGCGTCTTGATCGATCCGACGAGGAGCTGAAGCGTCAAATAACTGTCAATTTGCACGATGCCCTTATCTATGGATATCTGCGGGTTAGGGACTATCGGTATTCGATTGTGCCAAGTCGCGTGGATCCCAACGAGCCACGGGAGCAAAGCCGTAATACTTCCAGCTTGAATTCCCCGGAGAACGACAGAAGTCGCGAGGTAGCCAACGTTATTGAAACAGGACGCGAACAGACACAATCCAAAAAGGAAACTAAACCATGACGAACTTCGAATCACACTCAATGCTCAAAGCCCAGCTCCTTAACTGTGTCATTCAAAATCCCATTGTTATCCCATAAATTGTGAAGCATACTTTATTATAAGAGCAGTTAGCAAATAATAAATAAGACTTCAATTTCAAATAAGCTCCAAAAACTGGAAATGTTTCAAATCAAGACCAAACTTCTTAATCATGCATTTGAAATGGGCTTAGAAATGTTACTGAGAATAGTAATATATGCTAGAGGTAAAGATGAACAAGACTAGCGACTAGAATGGTCATACTCTAGATATATTAATGGAAATAAAAATACGGCATAAATAGAACAACCTAAAAATATAAACCATCATTTCACTGGCAAGCTTTAAAAATATGGCTAGACGATGTGAAAAATAAATCTATGATTGTAATAACCTAGCCCTGATCCTAAGTCTATGTTGGTTAATGAAACACTCTGGTTAATTGATGCGATCATGTAAAGGAAATAAAAGTATTTTTGGATCGAACTTAAATTTTTTTTTATTTTACACGAAGGGTTTGCCAATTGAAATTGATTAAAAAATAATAACTTAAATTTCAGAGGAATACCCAAATGTCTCTCGGCAGCAGCCCAGCGATTGGTTAGTATATATATGTGTGTGAGTGTGTACGTGTGTATCCATGTGTGTGTGTGTGTGTGTGTGTGTGTGTGTGTGTATGTGGAACAATTTGACATTTGTTGGATTCATGGGTGTTTGGGAGGGTGGTGGGGAGAGTAGGGTAAAAGGGTGGGTGGGTAGAAGGTTGGTTTGGAGGGTTGGGTTCGTTTGGCTTGGGGAGTTGGGGGTTTGTGTGTGCAAATAACGCGGAAACAAAAACATCAACGATATGAACGACACTCCAAAATTCCTGGCAACGGCCAAGTGTTACGAGTGGCAAGAAAGTCGGGTTTAACGTATGCGCCACGAGAGCGGCTCCTTCTCTAGCTCCTTGGCGCGCTTGGCTGCCTCCTGGTTGCGTTTCATGATCTCCTTCTGCTCCTGCTCCGAGAGCAGCGTATAATAATTGCCATCCTTGCGTAAATACCCATTTGCAACGGCCCCGTGTAGAGTGTGTGGTATATGACGTTTGAGCTCGACGGGCAAACGCTGGAGCCGCATCGATAGCATTCCAATCATCTCTGGATAGCTGACCGAACGGTTCAGTTCGCGCATCAGCTTGAGAACCGTTTGGAATAGGTCCGGGAGCTGCTGGCGCCTACCATTGCTCCGCTCCGATTGGCTGCGAGAGTGCGAATGGGATTGTGTCTGCAGCTGGGGCTGCGATTGACTGGGTATCAATGGCAATGTTGTACGCCGGCCCGGACCGGGACCGGGACCGGGTCCCGGACCCGGACACGGACCCGCCCTGGCGCTGGCCGGCGTGAAGCTCGGTGCGCTCACATTCAGCTGATGCGACCGCGACGTCTGCAGCGGTTGCATCTCAAAATGGGAGCCCAATTGCTGCTGCTGCTGCTGCTGCTGCTGTTGCTGTTGCTGTTGCTGCTGTGCGAGATGTTGGTGCTGCTGCGCCAGCTGCTGCTGCTGCTGTGCCAGCTGATGATGCTGTGCCAACTGCAGCTGCTGCTGGTGTTGCTGCGGATCCCAACCGGTCCACGAGCGCACATTGTAAACCCCAGCGGAGGCATTCAGATTGGCATGCGCTCCCGGCTGATACTCCGAGCAGTGTCTGTAGAAGACCGGCATGTTGCTACCGGTGCTGCCGGTGTTGCCGGTGTTGCCGCCAATGCTGCTGCTGCTAGTCGAATTGTTGCCATTGCCATTGCTTCCATTGTTGATGGTTGCCAGCAGTGAATCGCCGATGCCGATGCCGTTGCCGTTGCCATAGCCCTGTCCCTGACCCTGACCCTGCACCTGACCCTGACCCTGTCCCTGACCTTGTCCCTGACCATGTCCCTGACCGTGTCCCTGACCCTGCAACTGCGTCAACGACTGTGCTTGTGCCTGTGCCTGCGCCTGTGCCTGTGCCTGCACCTGTGCCTGCGCCTGCACCTGTGCCTGCGCCTGTCCATTCCCATAATTCTGGTGGCGACTGTGGCCCTGTTGCCCACTCCCCGATCCGCTCAAGCTTTGCCCGCTGCCGCGCTCCATATGACCCGACGCCATTTCTATGCCGCCGCCAGACTTGCGGCTTTTGTTGTTGTTGTTGCTGTTGTTGTTGTTGTTGTTATTATTATTTTTGTTGTTGTGATTGTTAATATTGTTATTGTTATTGTTGCTGCTGCTGTTGCTGTTGCTGCTGCTGCTGCTGCTGCTGTTGCAGTTGTTGCAGCTGTTGCTGCCGCTGCTGCTTCGATTCAGTGCAGGTTTTGGTCCGTAACTACGGCTATGTATGAAGATCTCCTGCTGATGATGCTGTTGCTGTTGCTGTAGCTGATGCTGTTGCTGATGCAGATTCTGCTTGGCGTTTGCAGCCAGCTGATTCGTCGACTGCTGGGCCGTATCACCTGAATTTAAAAGCGGATTCTTCATATTAGCAATCAGATTGATTCATATACTCTGTTTACAAATACACATATGTAAATCATTTTATGTCTATATGTGTGTGTGGGTGTTCTCTCATATATATTTTCTAAATGATCTGAAGTAAACAAAACGCGTGAACAATCGGCAACCAGATGGCAAGTGTCGAATGCCAAGTGTCAAATTCCAAGTATTAAATATCAAGTGCCAAAAGGCCAATTGTCAAGTTTCCTACAACTAACCACAAGGATCTTACACTAATTAACAATAGACGTTTTCTAATCATTGTATTGCCCAAAAGTGAAAATTTGCTCGTTCAAATAATTTGAACGGCTTCTGGTTGTTATTGTTAAGATTATCTAATCTGTATTGTGACTGACATAAAGCACTCGATATCGATAAACACACATTCATTAGGCCTGCTAGTCCCACAATCGGGAACTCTTCCTCATTCGCATCTATTAATTAACCATCCCCACATCCACATTTTCTTCGACTTAATACTTGGCTAGCTGAAGTGAGACCATGTAGAACTACATTTAACCTGAAGCACTAAAGGAACTAAGCAAGAGCGTTACTTTTCCATACATCGATTCATATATCATCTATAAAGAGCTGGAGAATTACTAATGAATCCTTAAGCAAAAAGCAAATATCTTCAGTGACAAATTTGTCAAGCGTACTTTAATACTGATTCCCCTTTAATGTCATCGATAATTGGACTAAATCACAAAGCTTTCTTAATCATACCATAATTAAGATTTAAGAAAATAATAGATCTTCTGAGAAACGAAACCTAAAAGCTTACAGCCAAACGAATTTCTACTCGGTAGTCAATCATGGTAAAGAGAGTAAAGGCTCAGGGTTTACGACCTACTAGTGTAAATTATTAATCCAATAGTCCGATAATGAATTGCCCACCGTCATCTTTGACGTGTATCTGTGTGCTTAGGTTAAGATTATGCTCGATTTGAACATACCGTATTCTTCGTTTATGTAAAAATCCTTAATGTAGATCTTGCGGATACAATCTATGTACAAGGCATCATTTAAATCAACGTGAACCACTTCTTAACAGTCGTGCCAAAGTTGTACCTCCGATCAGCTTAAGTAAAAAGTCCTCTCTGTGTAGATTTAGGGGTTACTCAAATATCTAAAAACTAAAACCAAATAAGTTTATTCTGAAAAATTTATTCGAAACTGCTTTTCTACCGAGAATTCATAAAAACTAACAACTGATATTGATTGACTGAACAGTCTCGGCTAGAACGTGCCAAGTTGCTTTGTTTATATAATATTTATTTATGGGTAGCTGCTTAAAATTTACTCAGTTGGAGCTGTAGAATTATCCATAGATGAGAGTTGTATAATATACTAAAGTAGCTAGGGCCTATGACCTAGATCAATGATCAATTGTAGATAATTTGTTATAGTGCAAAAACCTAGATCGAAAGATAAACCTTAAGTCGAAAGGGTAGATGATATATTGCTTAAGAACTTCAATAAGATTTATTAATGAATTTGGTCTACAAGAACAAAGCAACTTATGAATAATATATTATATATTATTGAATTGATAGATGGATCAACCCATAGATTGTTACACAAGAAAAAAAGCAGCACCTTGGATGGAAAGATCAACCCATAAGCTAAAGGGTAGTTCATATATTACTGAAGAAGGAACGACCTATAAGCTACAAATAGAACTATTAACGTAGAGATTAAAAATGGAAGTAAGAACTTGTATCTACATAGGTTAATGCCTTCGCTCTATTGCATGAATAGATCAACCCATGAAACGAAAGGTTTTTGGATAGCAAGACAGAAAGCTGAGGCCTTAGATGGAATATTAGTGATGACAATGTTTATAAACAATTTAATCCTCACTTTAAGTAAAGGAATTTTTGGCATTGGAATTATGGTACATCCAGATGAAATCGAATTCCTAAGGATGCCCCTAAAGTTCTTGTGGGTTAACGAGATCTACATTTATGTCGGACCAGAAACGAAAACGCTTTAAGCCAATATCCACTTACAACTAAGTTCAGCAAATAAGCTGTTTTTGTTTGCCGGCATCTGGCTAAAATAATTCCGTTTCTATGGGTCCGTTTCTACCGAGTGAAGCCGCGGGCGAAACCCAAATCCGTTTATGATATAATGTAAAACAATAATGCCAAACAAGGAGACGCAATTCAAGCCTGGAAGTTATGCCCTAAATAAATAAGGGGGATAAAAAGGGAAACCCTACCCGAGGCAGCTTCGTGATGAGGTGCGAAAAATCAGTTGAATTGAAATTGCGTGACTTATGGAATAACGGTACAGCCCGAGGGTTACGGCACACTGCGTGAAGGGTTGCCGCTACTCTAAATGGGGTTTATTTTTTGCTAATGCTTGGCTGCGTGCAGTCTCAAACCAACTGCCTGAGTTGGTAGCACCTTTTACCTTTTCTCGTGGTTGTACGAAGTGGGATACACGAAGCCTCAAAGCGAGAAAAACTCGGGCTAACATTATTTATTTAGTCAGGCATTACTTATTATTATACTTAGTTTTTTTCAATGCAAGCAGTTTTAATACACATTTGAAACGGTGGAAACAAGGCATCACAACCCAGAGCTTTAGAAAGATAGATCGATAAAGAAGAGGAATGTTGTATGGAAAACTGTTTTTAAGATACTTTGAAGGCGTTCTAGATATAAGTGAAGTCTTAGAAATGTGGGATAGATATATTATTTATAACCGATATTATGGTAACGAAAAACTTTTATTACAATTCAGTTCAACTTGGACTACTATATGATATATGGTTGCTATTGGAACAGTCAGGTGTAAGCTTTGATAGGAATATAGAAGTAGAAAAAAATTTTATTATGAGTAAGAGAAATTGAATTGAAATCTTATATCGAAATATATCAGCCAATTGGCCTGATTAAAGAGTGATTCAATTCGTTAACAGTTAAAGCCAACTGAACAGAAGAGTCACACACACACACACACATGGGCAGCAGTCTAAGCAGGCATTCAGGTAAAGGACGCAGGTGGCAAGACCTGCGAGCAAAAATGATTACAAGCATGTGCTCAAAAGAGGGCGTGGCTGTTGACCAACAAGAAGGGTGAAAGGGGGGGATGAACACTTGGCCAGAGACACATGCAGAGAGGCGTGACTTAAACCCAAATGCAGTCACTTCCGTTGCAGCTGCATCAGAGTTGATGCAAGTTGAGCTCAACTTGCAGCAGTGCCAAACAATGCAACAACTGCAACTGCAACTGAAACAGTATGTGTGCGTGTGTGTGTGAGCTGTATTAGCCCACATATATCCTATTTTGAAAGCCCTTTAATAGCAGTTGCAGTGCGAGCCACGCCCATTTAACAAATGACGCCAATAATAACAACATACACACACACACACATCCAGCTCCAGTGTGTGTGCATGTGTGGCTATTTTGAGTATGCATTAAGTGGATTTGCGGCTGGCGTCTAAAGCTGACACCAAATCAAACACAAGACCAACAGCCCCCAACAGCCCCCTCGACCTCCCAAGTCCTTCGTTACCTCTTTGAAGGGGGTTGGGGGTGCTGGTGGAGAGCTGCTGCAAGTGTTGCTAGGCGTGGCATCTTAGCCAGTTGTTAGCATGTGTGCTGCCACCTCAGGCTGAAACCATTTCAATGCGGCCTATGCACATCATGAACACGTTCACACACACACTCACACACACAGAGCTCAAAAGTCATCAGGCTGTGATATTGAATTTAAGCCATCGATTGATTAGCTTTAAATAAATTACACACTTTATGCAAATGTTTACTTAGATCAAATATTCAAAGCTTGAAGTAATTCCTATAAGAAATATTTACCTTATATTATACCTACGAGTATAAGACCATATTCACACATACCCATCTTCTAGCTCTCTAAATGCACCTAATTGAGTGCTGCCTATTTATTGTACTCCATCTGCCTAGATGGGAGAAAGTGCTACCCATTGACTTCTTCATTTAACTTTTTGGATAGAATGAAACAAAATGCTGCCAAGTTATTTTAGAATTCAAGCAATACCCATAGTTAAAAATTTAAATTGAACTATCTATCTAAATTCATATTTAATTGCTACCAATTTACTTCATCAAAATGTTTTTTTTACAGCCCTCAGCGAATTTTATCTGTCTCGTTAAGGAAAGAAAGGATTTTTGCCGGCTAACCCGAACATCTATCTACATTATATTTTCTCTGACTGCAGATTTTTTCCCTTCACAATTTCAGTAGGTATTTTTTGTGCTTAGCAAGAAATTTGAAAACTTCCCTAATAATTCATATGTGATGTTTCATATGTCTCAAGAATGAGAGAAATTGAGAGAGAAGAAGGAGGGAGCTGCCATTCAGAAAGAGATATATAAAGAGGGAGAAAGAGTGCTGCTCATTTACTTTACAATCTACTTATAATATATTCAATCTGTCTAAAAAGGAAAAGTGTGCTGCCAACTTAGTTAATAATTTATAAAATATGCCGTTTGCTTACAGAGCAATAGAGAGAGAGAGAGAGAGAGAGGGAATGAAAGTGCTGCCAATTTTCTTCACAATTTATAACGTATTTCAGGCGTTTATAAAAAGATTGAGAGGGTGCTCCGAGCTTGCTTTAAAATGCAAAAAAAAGCAAGAAATGAAAATAAAGCTGATGCTTCCAATTTTCTTTAAAAGTCATAAGATAATTCATCTGTCTAAAAGGGAAAGATGCTTTGAGACAGTTGAAAGAGTGAGAGGGAAAGAGCTGAAAACTTACCTTGCATGTTGGAAGACGCTTTCAATCAAAGTGAGAGCTATTTGTGGATGATATCTTAGACTTTATTTTTATTTACAATCTAGTCAATATCCGCACTTTAGATTCCCCTTGTTTTCTGTAAGTAAAAGAAACCGTTAAAAATGCGCTTTGTGGTTAAGGAAAACAATCGGCGTGCGCTTTTTTATGGATAAAGTTGAATGGAAGCCGCTCAATGTGAATGTTAAATAGCAAGCCATCTCCCTCTTACTCCCCCTCAATTCCTTTCTCTCTCTCTCTTAGCAAATAGTTAACTATGGGGGAGCTGTTATTGTTGTTGCAAATATCTAGAGCTCATCATGATTGTTTTGTAATTGGAATGCGACAATGCGGCAGCAGCAACAGCAGCAGTAGCAGCAGCAGCAACAGCAGCAGCAGGAAGTGGAGGCAGCTGACAAAATGCAAGCGGGGGTAAACACAGTTCAACCACCCAACCAACGGACTCCAACTGTACTGAAGCCACGTGGCGGGTAGGAGAATTGAATGCCGACGCGGGCTAACAATTTGCTTCAATTATAAAAAGCGTCGCGACAAAGTGGCGCCACCAAGCGGCGGGCGGCGACAACAAATGCATTGAGGCATGAGGTCTGATGCTGATGCTGTTGCTGTTGCTCCAGCTTCTCCTTCTTCTAATGCGGCTGCTGCTGCCGCTGGTAATCAGCATAGAGTCAACAACTGATTCAACGACTGCGGCAGCGACAGCGACTGAGACAGCGACTGCGGCAGCGACTGTGGCTGAGGGGTTGACGTCATCAGGTCCTTTCGCTTTGTCTGGCTGCAGGAGCTGCGGCTCGGACTTGAATCCGGGGTTGGCTGCCGGGCATCGACCATTGCTTTGGCCTTTTGTGTCCTGCACTTCTATTCTGTTCGTAATACAAATTTCGAATTGTATTTTAATTGCGTTTCCAAGTCCCCACAACGAGAGCTGTTCCCCATTTTGATTCATATTTTAAGTATCATCAGTTATCTGTAAAATCGACAAAAACTCATGGAATAGAAGAGAAAGGGAGCGAGAGAAAGTGAGGGAGTGGAAGGAAGAGGGAGAGAGAAGTAAAGAAAGAGGGAGAGAGTACAAAAAAGTGATATAGACGGAGTTTCTCTCTGAAAAATAGAATAGGAAAATAGGCGAGAGAGTGAAGAAATGAAGAGAGATAGAGAGAGGTGAGAGAGAAAGAGAAAATAGATAGAGAGACTGAGAAGAGGGATTGTAGAGAGGGAGAATAGAGACAGAGTTTCAGTCATAAAATACAAAAAAAAAGATGAGAGAGAGTAGAAGAGAGAGATAGAGAAAGGAGTAAAAAGAGAGAGAAGCGAGAAAAATGGGAGAGGAGAGAAAAATGAGTGAGATAATGGGATAACAGAAGAAAGCAAAAGAGTTTTGAATAAAAGTCTGTTCCATTTGTCTGTTACTGGAACTAGTTCAGGCTGCGTCTAAGAACCACTTGTTTATCTTATAATCCCAGTTTAGCAACCGCATTAAAAATGAATCCGCTTCAAAGTAAAAGTAACTGCCCGAAGAGTTTAATAAAATAGCGGTATCGAAATTTTGGATATTTTCTTCCCCATACTTAACACACACTTAAATTTTAATTTCGTACATTTCTTGGTGCACTTCCAAACGAACTCCGGCAACTGGTTTCACCTTGTGTAATAAAGTTCAATAGTTTTCGTTGGTTACTTAACCTAAAGGTATAAAAGTTGATGGACTTCGACTGTCTCGAAGGACACTCAAATAATATCTTAATGTGTTGCACAGTCGTAGTCTGCGGTAGATAATTGAGAACGATCCAAATGAAAACGATGTTGAGAAGAAAATAAAAATCAGTCACAAAAAAATATATATATATGTATAACACTTTGATTAGTGGTGACACTTGTTTTAGTTATGATATCGTTACCCATTGCCCGGTGCAACCGTTATTTAGGGTTTCAGTGATGACACTTTTGGCTGTTGTAAGAGAATATTTAACTTTAATCGTATTAAACGTAACTCTTTCAATTATCGTTATCGCGATGAAACTATTTACACTCCCCCCTTTGCTGCCCCTCTAAGCAATTCTCATAAATTAGAAATTGTTTGCAAATAACTGTAAAAGCATTCAGCGTAACTCTTTCAACTATCGTTGTTGCGATAACTTTCCTTTAAGCTGCCCTCTACGCAATTCTCATAGCTTTGGAATTGTTTGCCATGAATGAAACTAAACAATTATCCTGAGCAGCGGACGATGCTCACGCTTCCAGCTTAAGCTCTTGCTCGACTGCATGGCCTGGGGAGCAAGGAATGGGGACTGGGGCTGTTGGACGTGCCAGGACATGCCCGTTGCGGACTGTCCTAATCACACGCTCTCGCATAAATACTCAACAGCGATGATTTACTGTACTCATGTGATTCATAAATATCACTCATCAACACGGCCCAATGTCCTTTGCGAGTGTGCGTGTGCCAGCCTGCGTGCGTGTGCGTGTGCGTGTGTGTGTGTGTGTGTGTGTGTGTGTAAGTGTAACGGGGTTAAAGGATATGGCCTGGACCGACTGTGTCCTTAAGAGCTGTCCTGGTTGCAGTTCTTGTTCTGCTTAGTTGGGTCGTTAAGCCTGCAACCAAGGCAAACCGCTTCGATTTGCTCTCCATGTCCTTGTTGTTGTCCTCAAAGTTGCTTCTGTTGTCCTTGTTGTTGTCCCTGTTGCTGTTGTCCTTGTTGTCCAACTCTTCTCCGCAAGCATGTAGCAAACGCTCCTTCAGCAGCAAAATCAGCATCACAGTAGCCACTGGCCAGTTGCCAGGACACGAACTCGGATTCGAACTGGAACTCGAATCCAGGCAGGACTCACGCATCGTTTATCATTTGTTGCATCCTTGTGGGCGCTTCATTGCAATAGCCACGTTTAAATGTTAATTGTTTGCAGTTTATTTGATGACTCCACAAAAATACTGCCTCAAAAAATACTGTTAAATACCAAATGGCTGGCAAGCAGCGAGGAAAATAGATGACAACAAAAGAGAGAGAGAGAGATGAAAGATAATAATAAACTTAAATGCTGCAAGAAATAAATTGTAAAACTGTGCACGAACTGAACTTAGATTAAGAGATAGCACACACAACTCGAGACCTCTAAATAGCTGGCTTAATTAATCCTCAGGATAAGCCGGAGATCAAAACTAGTTCTTGCTAATCTCAGATAATCATTAGAAGAGAACAAAACAAATCGAATGAGCGAAAGAGTTGGGAACCAAAGAGAGGGTAGGAAAGAAAGAGAATAAGAGAGAACGATATACACAGTGAACTTTATCTTCAGGATAAACTTGTGTGTCTAAATCTGTTTTTATTTAAGAGTTAAGCATTACGCAAGTACAACTCTGTTAACATTTTGGTGAATTTATCCTCAGGATAAATTGGCGGCTAAGTCTAGCATTCACTAAGAATGTTCAGATTACTTAAAGAGTAGGAGATTGTGCTTTGAAAGAGTGCAAGTGTAAATGATGGTTTTAAGGGAACGAATTTTTATCCTCAGGATAAACTAGATACTAATTTTTAATTCCTAGTCAAAATAGAAAATTTCTTTATATTTAGGAACTGCTAAATTTATCTTCTATCTAATTTAAGCTTAAAATTTGGAACCAGTTTTTGTATATATGAATTTAAATAAAATATTTGTAAGCTAGTTATAACTGTTTTATGGATATGTAGAGCTTATTGTACAGTGAAGCGTCGCTTAATGCGCTCACGCAACAATTGGCACTTAACTTGCCGGCATTTGAATGCAGGTGGCCAATTAAGCTCGCGAGTGGAGGCGTGGCTGCAGGTGGTGAGTGGGGGACTAGGGCGTGGCTGGGGGTTGAAGGCGTGGGGGCGTGGCAAAGAGGCACTTAGCAAGCGAGAAACACGACGCAAACATTCGCAATAATAACAGGCATTTAATTCCATGTTAATTGTATTACAGTCGCCTGGCTTAAAGAGGCGTGTGTGTGTGTATGTGTATGAGTGTGCGAGTGTGTGAGTGCGCGAGTGTGCAAGTGTGCTTAGCTGGCCTCGGCGGTTCGACCCATAAATTTTGTGCATTTCAGCGCGTAATTTATTCGCATATTTCAGTTGAACAAGTGACAGCCTAAAATTATGCTACAAAATGCCACAAATGCCAGAGTGAAAAAGTAATAGGAACAAGCTTGAGGCAGAGCTGCCACATCCTCGATGAACACATACCCTGTGAATTGATTTTATTTATTGATATATATGTACATTTTCAAATTTTTATATATTTTTGGGCAGTAGCCTATTTGTACATACAGTGAAGGCTTATTGGAATTTATTTTGCTATTCAAATGTGTTTTGAAACTGAGAAATATTTCAGCTGAATGAAGATATACGCTAAATGAAGATGTACCCTAAATGAAGTTATTCGTTAAACTGATTGTCACTGTACTTGATTACAGATGATTATTTGCATATATTCTATTTAAAGCTTTATACAACAATTACTTAATAAATATTCTTCTAAGCAGCAATATTTTTCTCAGTGTAAATAAACTAATCTTACATGAAAGCTAAAACCTTTTTTAGTCGGCTTGCTTCTTTTTTATTCAGTAGTCTGATATTTTGGCAAGTAATCAAGCTTACACTTTTGTTAATCTGCATCTAACTGGCATAAGCTGCCCGCTAAGCCACTGCATACAGGGTATTCAAAGACCTTAAAGCTGCTGCAGCTGACCTCGTTAACACGCTGAGCAAAGGCGAGCAAAAGCGGGAGACAGGTTTTCAACTGCGTTTGCCAGCTAAACGCATTTACGTGTCAAAACTAATTTAATGTAACACACCCCTCCCCTTTCTCCCCCCCATCCACCAGCCACCTTCGTACAACCCCTGTTGGTGCAGTCGAAGCAACCCCCTGCGAGGGCAACAGGAAACGGAAATCGCAAACGCAGCGGCCAGCGAGCATATTTTGCTTATTTATTTGAGCTGTTGTTGCAGAGCACATACACACACACACACACAAGCACACACACGCAACACCTCCTCCCACTCCACTTTTCCTTTATCCCACTCTCTTTCTCTTTGGCTGCCCCCGCTGCTCAGTTCTCACCTAATAAAATAACAATGGAACATCCGCCGCTCCCCGAAGGCGCTTTAAGGCACATCTCACGTGTTGCTGTCACGCCCCCTGCTGTTCCCCCTGCGTTCTCCATTTCTCCTTTTGATGTAAATTTAATTTCGGTTTTCACATTTTGAGGTTTCACTGTACCGTGCACCACAAGCTCACTGCTCAGAGATGGACTCAAAGACGGACTTATAGTTGGACTCGGAATCGGAATCGGAATTGGAGTCGGAGTCGGAGTCTGTCCCCAGAGGCTTTTGCAACATATTCGTAATGCGTCTTTCAACGTTGACGTTGCGGCTGTCCTTTCTTTCCTACCCCCTACCCCTCTCCCCCACTGTAGTATTCTCTATACCCCCCTTTTCACCGCTTTCGACGTTGTTTTTGCTCTTTTCATGTGTATTTTAGTCGCCTTTGTTAGAGAACAAATCCGCCCTCGTTGCCAACTTGTCACACATATGCACTTTGATTCCCCAGGCGATACGACATCATTATACCCTGGACGGGCCGCAGGGTATTATGACAATGACATGTGATTTGTGAATACCACTTAATAGTTGACTATCGAACTGTTGGGTTGGATTAATCGACTTCCTTGGCCGGTAAGACTTCCTTTATTTAAGGTTTTAGCTTAGTCCAACTGGTCTACTGATTTACCTACCCAGATGTCTACTTATATCTATATAAATTGCATAAGTTGGTTTAATTGTAGCATTGCATAGGAATAACAGAGTTAAGGGTTTTCCTAGTTGAGCTATCCATAACTATCTAACTAACTATGTCTTTAAGATGAATAACTTTAAAATCCTTGTTAATCGATAAATATCGATATATTTTACAAGTAAATCTTCATATATATCGGCGAATATAAAAGGGTTAATCTAGTATTTAGGCAAAGCTCACAAAATGTTAAACGTAATCGATAAATATCGATATGCTTCACAGGTATATTGCTTTATCAAATCGTTGATTATTTGAACTATTACAATTTAATAGAAACTAAGAATGTGTATATATACATATATGTAAGGCATTGTGTATTCATGTAACACTCTTTCGTTGCTTAAAACAGGGTATCTAACAATCAAGCCGCACTTTACTTTGACTGTCTGTTTAAAAAGCGGTTTCAATTAAAGCTGTGCACAATGCAGTGCCAAAAAGTGTCAGTTGCTCAAACACAGGTGTGACTGCCTGTGTATGGGTATGTATATGTATGTGTGTGTGTGTGTCTCCCTTCAAGTTCAATGACCAGTGCCGGAAGCAGCACAGAGAGAAAGAGAAAGAGAGAAAGAGAGAGGGAGAAAAGGACTGTACTTAATTACTGAGCCGAAGCTGAGACGTTGAAAAAGCGTTGAGTGCACTTGAGGTAATTTGATTTAATTGTGCGTGCTACTAGCAATAACAACAACAACAACAACACATACATACACACACACACGCGTTTAGTTGGAAAGTTTGTGTGTGTTGTGGTCGCAGCTCATAAGAAATTTACAAGTGCACGACGCCTGTTTTCTTCCTCTGCTTCTTCTTCTCATTGTTGTCGCTGTTGTTGTTGTTAGTGGTTGTTGTTGTTGTTGTTAGTGGTTCTGTTTGACAAAGTCAGAACTCTTGAACTTTTCACCCAGGCAGCTTGCAACAAGCGACTGGCAACTTCTCCTTTTTTGCCACTTGAACTGGCTCAAAATGTCAACTGGTTCTTGTTCTTGCTCTGGCTCTTGTTGTTGTTACTGTTATTGCTTCTTCTTACATCTTGTTGTGCTTTTAAAGTTTATTAAGTGTAAAACTGCAATTGCTGCAGTTGTGTTTGTTAATATATGCATAGGGTATCTATTGAAGTCAACTATTTGTGTAACTACAATTTTTTATCCAATCGTTGATTTGAATCAGAAAATAGATTATATACAGACCGAGGATACCCCTCTAAATACAATTTTAATTATAGATATATACAGACCGAGGATACCCTGTAAATATAATTCTAATTAAATTGCTAACCCGTATCAATCACAGACAGTTCTAAGCTATCAGTCATTCAATCATTGCACCTACCAAGCTCTAAATTCTTCAATTTGTTCAGTCAATTTATTTACAGAAAAAATAATATGTCTTTCAATCAATCAATGAATTCCTTGGCAGACTTATTCAATAAAACTTCCACTTACAGTACTCAATCAATGTTTCAGCGCTCTCATCAATCAAGTAACTTATCAATCGAGTATTCTCAATCGAATACATTTCATTGATTACTCTATCAGATTTTCAATCGATAAATTCATAAGTGAATTTGTCCAACATGCATTCATTCAGCATTTATAAAACGTTCAATCAATTAACATCAATCACTAATGTCAAGTCACATAAATTTCTTTGATAAGTTTATGAATCTTTCAATCCAGCAATTCGTAACAAACTTGTGTAATGGCCATTCATTATCTTAAATAAAGCATTCAATCAATCAACTAACATATCAATCATGTTGATGATAAATTTGATTGATAAGTCTTCGAACATTCAATCCATGAATTCGTATCAGGATTGACCAATTGACGATCCATTAGCTTCAATACGGCATTCCATCACTTAATAGGCGTTTCAATCAATCAACTTATTCATCAGTCATGCATATTAAGTCGCGTTTTTTTTTAAGTATTTCTGCTTCGTAACATTTGCCAACACTTTAATATGTGTTTAAGTGTATTTTTGATAAATAATAATTCCTGAATGCAATTGCTTTTATAATTTATTTTTAATTTATGACCATTTCGTGTGGTATTTATTTTTTCTTCTCAGTTTCATTTATTTTTTCGTTTGTTTTTTTAAATTTATGTGTTTCACGCGTTTCCGTTTCCGTGTGCAATTAGACTGCACAAAAAAAAAAGCAGAAACAAATGCAAAACGAACCAAAATAATTCAGTTAAATCATTTTAGTTTAGCTCAAATAACATTTGCAATGGGAGAGAGGTGGCAAAACATAGAGTGGGAGAGAAAGAGAGAGTGAGAGCAAGTAAATTTAATACAAATAATTAAATTGTCGACACAAGCTGTACATAAAACTCTTTATTTTATCCTGGTGAATCGCATAGAAAGGCAGAAAGATATTTTTAATGGCTTCAGTTAAATAATAAACTCGCACAAAAGAAACAGTCAGTTAACCAATCAAATGAAAAGTTCTTTAAGCCTGGCTATAATCATAGAGAACTTCCATCTTGAAAGGAGAACCCAAAGTCTTATTCCTAGAGCTATGTAATCTATATATACTAGTATGTATACAATCTAAGTCGGTAAATTTTTTTCGAATGATTTCAAATATATTTTTGTTGTGTTACACCGAGTTAATCTATATACATAGATAGAAACCACTTCTCAATCGACAACTTCTTGACTATTTCTCGCAGTGTACATCAATATACTCGTATATGTTATTCCAACTTTATTCCACCTGCTTAGGAGATTATTAAAATAGAAAACTGTCAGCTTTAAAGCTTTGACTAAACAGTCGAAAATAGCAGCCAAAAGGAATTTTGTGGCAGCCACAGATTGTCCTTCAGTCAATCGCATGTCCTGCGGCTTATTTATTAATAATGCATGCGACTGCATTTACATAACCGCCCACATTCCCACCCTCCCCTACACCGCTTATTGTGATTTTAAAAAGGGGGCGTGGCCGCGATTTACACATGGCAAACAAAACGGTTGCACAATTGCAATTTTAGACAATGTTTCAGACCGGCCACAAAACGCGATGCACAAAGCAACAACAACAAAAACAACAAGTTAAAGTCTACACTTCAAAAAATTAGCCGTGAAAAAAATAAGTTTTGCAATTGCACTTGAGCAAAACAAACCCCAAGTTTGGGGCGTTGAAAAAGAATGCAAAAAGCGAAAGTTCGGATTAAAGGAGAAGGTGAACAAAAGATATTCTCACTTTCATAAGGAAGTTTGCTCATGGCTGTTCTTGAATTCCTTTACAACGAAATACAATTAAAAAAAGAGTGAGAAAGGAAGTGAGTGGGACAGAGGGAAAGATGGAAATTGAAAGGGAGAGTGAGCAAAAGAAAGAGAACGCTTGACAGTTACAAGTGTAAAATTGTGTTTCCAAATTTGTTTTCAGTCTCATTTTCTCTATTTAGAGAAAGAGAGATAGAAAGTGTGAAAGAAAGAAAAGGAGAGAAAGGTTGACAGTGAAAGATGATGTTCCAAATTTTGTTTTCGCTCTCTAATGCAATTGTTTCCATTTTTAGAAGACGAAGATCATGCTCTAATCTATAATCTAACAACTTCTTAAGAGAGATAGAGAGAGAAAGAGAATGAAAGAGAGACGCTACAAATGGATCAAATTTATTTGTATTGAAACCGAACACACGCTCGTTTTTACTCTCTAATGTTCAATATTAGCAAAAGAGTTCAGTGTGCTTCTATTTTTTTCATAACTGTCGCTTATCAAAATGATTTTTGAATTTAAACGCTTAATTTCTGCCTTAATTGCATATTTTGCGCTTCAATGCAAGTGCCGCAGCACCGATTTTTTTCCTATATGCATGTATATGAATGAGTATGTGTGCGTGTGTGTTTGTATTTGGTAAAAAGTATGCAACGCATTTCATTTAGATAACCGCAAATATTTACCGCAAATGCATTCGCATCACATTTGTAACGTGACAAAATTCCCCAGCGTTAACAGCGAAGGCCTACCTAGACCATCACCCCCTCCACCTCACGCTCTCCCAAACCACCCCCTCCGACTGCCCACCCTCCAGAATAACTGTAAATTACGCATGCATATGCATTTGTGTGCGTGTATACGCGTCTATGCGTGTTTACATTGTGCACGAAATATGTGTTGCATACTTTTCAGCATAATTTATGCATTTCAATTGGATTTGAAATAGCGCATCGCAACATTTTTACAGTTAATGCTATTTGTGCGAATACACATACACATACACACACTCACATGTATAAATATATATTTCTGACAAACAATTGTGTGTTGTTTTTCATCAAATGTAATTCAATTGCTTTCGCTTGACAGGTTTTCATTTAGTTTTTATAGCTCAGACTATTGATTATCGATTATTTCCAGCAGCGGCTTTTGCAAAATTTGATTTGGAAATTGGATTTGCAGCGACATTGACATAAATTAATGCGGGATTACCGTCATTTGACAAGCGATGTATACTTCCAGATAACGTCAGAGTTGAATTTGCAACACAATTACATCGATAACGAGGACGATAACAATTTTATTTAGCTAAAGAATGAACTTAATTTAAAATGTATTCAGTTAATTAATTGCTCTAAAAGCTTTCTTATGAGATTAAAGAAAGCAATCAGAAGAAAATGCAATCGATGGTTATCGATTAATGCATCACTTAAAATTTTGTCTGAGAAGACGGAGCTGAGAATGTGTCTGACAAGTTATTTGTGTTATCTGCAACCGATAGTTATCGATTACTCTTGCCTACATACACATAGCCTTAGTTATGCAATATTATTGCATCAACTCAATTTTAAACAATCAGTGATACTCACTCTTGTATTTATTAGCTCTTAATTAACTTAACATGCTATCGATAGTTATCGATAACCGTTGCCCTTGCTTGGATATTATTCATAAATATCCACTGAAGGGCAGTCAACAGATATACTCTACTAAACTCTGCTGGTACTCGATATTTATCGATAAATTATCTTAATCTCTGTGTAGGGGC
The DNA here is from genome assembly GCA_037075185.1 of Drosophila pseudotalamancana. Lineage (NCBI taxonomy): Eukaryota > Metazoa > Arthropoda > Insecta > Diptera > Drosophilidae > Drosophila > Drosophila pseudotalamancana. Next base: position 8,165 of record JBAMCK010000785.1, on the reverse strand, counting down.
CAGGCTTTCGAGGATCTCCGCCAGCCGCCTGGAGCGTAAGGAGAAGACATCCAGTTGCCGCTTGAGTATGCCGTAGCTGACCGCATCCTGAAGATTAAGTCGCACCTGGCGCTGGAACTCGGGATCGGGCCGGTGGAGGCGCGCCGATAGCACAGAAATGATTTCCGTGTCGCGCATAGGACGATGCGACCTCTGCAGCAGCTCGATTATGGTGCGCATCAAATGGCGGACCAGGCCGCGCTGCTGCGGCGCCCGTCGCAGCTTGTATCCCACCTGCATGCAGCCGGAAGCTCACCTTCGGCCGTTAGAAAAGATCCAAAAAGGATTTGAGATCGATAAAGGGATCTTCATCCAATTGGTCCAGGCGGCTCAAGAGTTCTTTTTTTGGGAAACAAAAACAAACATTAATTTTTGTCAAATTTTTTGTTGTGCTGTGTGTGTGTGTGAGTGTGAGTGTGTAAGTGGGATTCATCATGTAGAGAGCAAGCAGGCTGGCAAATTTCGACAGTCGGCGACAGTTCGGCCAAGGCCCAAGCGACCGAGCAGCCAAACTCCCCGTCGAACGGCCAATTAATCAAGGCTACAAAAAGGAGGGATGGCGTGGTGGGGAGGGAGGGGCGGGCGGTCTAGAGGAAGATGCAGTTTGAACTTGAATAACCTCACGGCAGGAAAACGAAACGGCTCGAACAAAGGCGGTCGAGATATAGCAGCAACAACAACGGAGTGCAGGAGGTGGCGAAGGCGAAGGCAAAGGCGAAACAAGGACGAGGCCAAGGATGAGCGCAGGCTGGATGAGAGCCGGTAGCTGGAAAGCTGAACGCGAGCCGGGACATCAAGTGACATTTGAGCAAAGACAAAAAGTCATTATCAAGGCGACAGACGAGGAGCAGGCCAGGAAGTAGCTAGATGATGAGCGGAGGGGACGTGGAGCGAGGGGCGAGATGGGGACTCGCCAGCCGCTGCATTTGGAGCATGTGGAGCACGTGGCTGCGTGGCTGCGTGGCTGTCGCCATGTTGTTGCCTTTTCCGGCATTTTGTTTACGATTTTTCCCGGATCCAACCAGCCAAGCAACCCCGCAACACCCTCCACCCCCCCTCCAGCGTGCATCTCCTTTGCTCCTTCGCCCACTTATGCGGATTTCCCTTGGAGCTGACGTTGGCGTCAGCGTCAGCGACGGCAGTTTTCCCTGAACGATTTTCACTTGTTTGTCCCGTTGGCTGCTTTTGTTAAGCATTTTCTCTATTTCAATACCCTGTAAACCGTTTTGAAATTGTCGGTCTGACTTGACACTAAACAACAGTTTTATCTGTTTCTTTGTTGCATTCTTTATATCTCATTTATCGATAAATATCGATTTGCAGGTGTTTTTTTAAGATATCTAAGAAATGGCTTGCCTCTGATTTATGAAATGAAGTAACAGTAAAGTGAAAGCTTGGACCAAAACAGTTTCAGAAACTGATCCAAAAGGCAGCGAACTAGTTCAAGGCGTTAAACGAACAATCAAAAATGTAAAATACCATATTTAATATATAAAGGGTTTAAAACATCATTCTATTAAAATCCACTTCTTATAGCAAAAGTTATGAAATTAATTTGTAGCTAGGTACAGGGTATCTGCTGGCCGAGCAAAGTTCATAGCCGTACGCTTACTTTTTATATTCTTTTATATCTGGTTTTCTTTTTTAGAGAAAGACCTCAACTACCTCTCTCCCTTTCCCACTGCCTCGCCCACTCTTTCGTCTCTTTTAAGCCGCCAAGTGCAATTGTCATAAAGTGTCATTGGCTGACGACGCCGCTGCCGACGTCGACGTCGCCGTCGCTGCGCCTCTGTGTGTGGGCGTGTGTGTGTTGTTGATGCGGTGAATCAACTTAAATGAGTATCCGTAACTAAAGCAACAAAAAAAAAAATAAAATAAAAATATAAAAAGAAGAAGCGGATGAAAGAGCGAGCAGGGTTGCCACCCAGTCGACAGCTACTTTTGAGCTGCAGCCGAGAGGAAAAGCAATTGGCTTTGTGCGCGATTTAGCTTTGTCTTCTCCCCATGAAGAGGCGGCTGTCGGTGGGCGTGGCAGGCGGCACAATGTCGGCCACTCAACTGAGTCTGTGGCCAGTTGTCGATGACTCAGTCAGCCTTTTGCAGCTGCCACTCAACCCCTTCCCCATCACTCCTCCAATGAAGCACCTTTTCGGTCCAGCTCCTCGACGGTTTAGTCAAAGAGCAACAGATTGCGACTGAAGCATAGTTGTGGCCAAATCGAGATGAATGCAAAGGAGCTGCTTGATTTTTTAGCCTGCCAGCTGAGTCGAGGATTGTGGAAGGATTCGCAGGACTTTAGCTATGGCTGCAACATTTAAGCATAAAATGGATAAATAGAAATTAAAAATGAGTGCTAAGGCTAGAAGAGAATTTCAACCAGGAGTCAAGTCAAGTCCGAGTCTTGTGGTAAAGGATTGCAAAAGAGTTGGAGTAAGTCTCTAGCTTTGCGTGCAACATTTAAGGATACGATAAAGAGATATATAGAATAGAATAGAATAGAATTCTAAATGGATGTGCAACATTTAAGGATAAGGTACAAAGCAGAAAAGAAGAATTAAAAGATAAAGGCAACATAAAAAATAAAATACAATAAGAAAGAGTTAGTTAGACAGTGATATAGGGAGACAAAGAAGCTCGAAATGGAACAATTAAGAAAAAGTCACAAAGCGGAAATTAAAAATGAAAGAGAGTTGAAGCATATTAAAGCAGCCTAAAATAAAAAAGAGCTAAAAGAGATGCAAAAAAAAGAAAGATAGAGAGCGAGTGAGAGAGAAAGCAAGGGCAATGGGAAAAAATAATGCTATGAAAAATCAAGTTGTATAATAGATACCCATCGATATATAGAACATCGATATATAAAAAAAAATACATCAAAATAAAGTGAGGAATAGAAAGACAATTATATATGTAACATATTATCTAATTGTAAAATTTTATTGTATAGAAAATAAATATGTCTATAGATTAACAATTACTAGAAAAGTAACTGTAAATATGGTTATTCTTATAATGCACTCACCTACATTTATTGTCATCTATTAATTAACCAACACTGAAATACTTTGCACATGGCTGTACACACGGAACAGATATTTGGAACTAAGAATAAGAAATTCCAAAATGCAGAGAGTCAAAGGTCAGTGGAGTAAGGAGAAAGTTGGGTGGCTGGGTGGCTGGGTGATACGCAATGTGGTTGAGTGGTTCGGTGGTTGGGCGGTTGGACTTCACTTTTTTGGCTAGTTAAGGCCCAGTTATGCGTCCACGCAGCGACTGTAAGCGGCTTTAAAAGTCGAGCCCAAAACGAATTATGTTACAGAGCCGGACGCGGGGAAAGGCAAGCACGTTGTATGCGACGGATGTGTGGCACAGGTGTGGGCAGACAGCCAGGTAGCCAGGTAGCCAGGTAGCCAGGTAGCCAGATAGCCAGGTAGCCTGGCATGTGGCCAAAACAGCAGTAGGCTGCAAATCCAGTGCTGAGCTTCAAACAGATTGAAAGTGACAGCGCAACGGATGCAAAAATTTGCCAAGTGTGCGCTGTGAATGGCCATTGTCCACCTGTGGGCGAAAGGTGTGGGCGTGGCAGCAGCATCGATGCCCATGCGAAAAGCGGGGGCGAAAGTTGCTTTTGGCTTTTGGCAACGACGCGAATTCAATGAAAGCCACGTAAACAATTGCCGCATAGATGCGCACAGCGAAAAGCAACAACTCACACACACATACACATACATGCGTACACACACAGATGAAGAATGACAAATGACACACAATGGAGGAGCCTTTGGGGCTGCTTTGGACACTGGCGTCACTTTTGACTTCTAGACGGCGACATTGAGCAATTGCCATGCATAAATATTCTTGCAGCACAAACATACTCACACACACGCACAAAATCAACAACACCCCAAAGCACACACACAGGCGCAACCACCTGTCGTGGCGGGTAGTTAAGCTTATAAACATAAACAAGTCGCACAAATCAAAACAAGCGCTTCGCAACATGCTGCCAGCGCTCATGCGCCAAGCGCTGCCAGCAACATTGTTGCTGCACCTCGAATGTTGGGCAACGTTTCGAAGTTGCGAGAGAGCGCGAAAGAGACAGCAGGTTGCACCTGCGCAGAACACAAGTCGTTCGAATGTAACCTCACAATTTGGAATACATTTGCTAGCGAAGAAATATTTAAGAAGTTATCCGTTAATTTCTAGAGTGTGTATATAGGGTATATTAATTATATATGTAATTAAGTTAAACTGTTTCTTATTAATTTATTTAGTATTTTATATATCAAGACAAGAAATTCGAAAATAAATAATGATATTATTCAATTAAATTTAAATACATAGAAAAATGAAAGAAAAGAAAAAAAATGCTTGCATAACAAAAAATTCGTATAATTCTGATTGATAGAGCCGAGTACAACCGATCTAAAAATATTTTCAAATTTGAAATTTATAAAACACAAGCTATCGGAATGTAGAGCCCATTCAAGCGGAGCTATGGTTATACAGAACATATTAAGCTGCAAAATCGGAGAAGTCCGATTGGGAAAATAATTATAATAATAATAATAATTGATGAGGATAGTTGAAAAGTGAATACGGTCAGTAAGGACGTATGTAGGTGTTGCCGGTGAACCGTTAAGCCTTTGGTGCAATTCGTTGTGAATGGCAGTCGGCATAATAACGGTAATTTCACATACTTAACCGTTCATACAAATAAATTGCTGTTGTGTGGCATCGCTTTAATCCGACATAAATGATAAACGCAACATATTACAGAATATACTTTTTGCAAATACTCTGTAGTCGCGTAATTTATATTTGACCGGATATACTCAACTTATTAAGACAACATGTAACGTTAAGTCGGAGACTTTATAATGGATATTTATTAACCATTGAAATGCTCTAACTAAAGGATTTCACTTTTATTTTATATTTTATTTGTACCCATCGAATTTGAAGTCGCTTAACTATCAGTTAAATGTATTTTTTGCTCTAAAGTTGAAATACGTATACCCACTTATTGGTAATTATATAAAAATAAATGGAAATTACAAACGAAACAATGTTATTTTAAAGTAATATTTATATACATACATAAGTATAAGCTATATTTACCTTTCATAAATTAAAAGAGTGTTTAAACGTCTACTACTTAATTTATCAAATATATCATATTTCATATATCAACCTGTGCGAGGCGATGGCTTAAATCTATATAATTATGAAGAAAGCACATGTAAGATGTCACACAATATAAAAATGTACAGGGTATCTGTTGGATCGACCACTCAAGCAAAATACATTTATACATATTATAAGCTGAACAGCCCGCTTTCAGGCCCAATAATAATGTTGTGCATCATTTGAAAGAATTACGCTTGGAATTTATTTATTCTGTGTGCGAGTATCTGTTTGTGTGTGTATATGTGTGTTTTTGTGTGTGTGAATGCCAACGAAATTACACTATAAAAATGCTGTTTAATTAGCATATGGCGCCAATTAATTAATTTGTAAACCGAATGCAGCAATGCGAGCTTTGAAGGCGTGGCAAAGGGTGGCTGCACAGGTGGGTAAGTTGGCAAAGGTGTGTGGATCAGGTGTCGTTAGTTACCTGACTTCAGCAGTGAATGTTATTTTAATATTTAATCAAATTATTGTTTAATTAAATGCAGGCAAACAAATCAAAGACAAGCAAAACAAACTAAACTCCAATTCAAATGCAAATTGAATGCATGCGAAAGCAAATGCCGAATGTCGAATGTCAACCAAATTGGTCACCAGGCACTCGATTTGACACTGCGTGTCAACTAAATTGATCATCGGGTATTTCGTTTGCTATTTCGGCCTCTTCTCAGCGGGCTTTTGCTGACATCCACATAACTGTCCGATCCATTAAAATAGGTGCCAAACATGCCTGAAGGCAAGAGTTCAACTAAGAGTAGCGAACAATGATGAACAGCGGGATATTCTGTAGCCAAGAGTTGATTTTTAGTTGAAAAATAATGTATAAAACAACTTTAAAAGGCTTTCATACAACATCTGAGTTTAATTGCGATCAGTGAAAGTGAGGACCTAAAAGATACCCTAGGTTATTTGAATTGCTTAACTTGCCTGAATGCTACTATAGAATAAAATTGAAAGTATTATATACATGTATACATTAACAGTGGATTTTTGTTACCTCATTATGCCCCCTTTGATAATAATTATATTTATAGGGTATTTAAAATAAATACAATTGAAAACATTCGCAACATTTGAGCCGTTTGTCAATCATGCAGAAGAACAGACGCCCAAACAACCCACAATAAATGTTGATTTAATGTAAAATGCAAAATAAATAAAATAAAGTAAAACAAACTATGAAATGCAACAAATGCAGTCAACGGCCTAACACATACCCTGTACAAAGTCAAATGGTAGAAAATCATTTACTTTTTCAGTCAATAAATGACTTTAATGGGTATTTCGTAATCTATACCCTTCAAACGCCGTGCAACTTAAGTGGGTGTCATGTGGAACACTTTTGCACACATCCCAAGCTGAGATGCAGCATACCCGATACGGAGAATCGATTTGCGTGGCATTTAAATTGAAATTAATGAGCGAGAAAGTGCATACACATAAATTTATATGTATTCGCATTAATGCTGATTGCTCGCCCGACAGACACGGCTCCACGAAGAGGAAGAGGGTGATAAGTAGGAGGAAGAGGTAGAGATTGGAAAGGATGGCCACAACTGTTGACAACATAATCGACTTGTATTTAAAAAGTTGCAATGTGTTAATTGAATGCCAAGTGCCAGAGTTCAATGTGCATTGTCATCAACGTAAATGTTATCGTTATCGTTATTGTTATCGTACCCATCTCTAATAGCAATTAACGTGCTTGAACAGTAATCACCAAACATTAAACAAGAAAGAACACTGTAGTTGAGGATACTCGACTGAGAGATACCCTAAAATAATTGATCAATGATTCAGTTTATAACCAAGGCTTATCCAAGACTTGGCTAAATTCTTGTCAGGTAGTAATATAAATAACAATAATAATTAATATAATTAATATTTTTTTCATTCGGATTGTGTGACATTTCATTTAATATTTGGACGCGTATCGTTTTATTTATACAAGTTAGAATCGGTAATTCTAAATGATAATTCTAAAATATATATATTTGATAACTCTTGTTTTAGATAGAAGTTCCAATGGATCGTATTTATTCTCCAATTAAGTTTAAAAATTGTTCGTTGCAAAGAAAATGTAAATAAATGCTTTTTGGGTCAATGTTTCAATTTTAATAATTCAGAAGACATTCGCAGCGGGTATTGGAGTTAAGCTTAAACCGATCTCTTTTCTGAGTCTTTGAAATTCGATTTCTCACTTACCCGAGTCTTTCTTATCCGGGTCTTTAATATTCGACTCCTTTATTATCAGAGTTTTCTAAGTCTTCATTTTTTAATTATTCAAGTCTTTAATCTTAAACTTCATTCTCATTCGAGTCTTAGGAATTTCATATCCGAATCTTAAAAATTTCGAATATTAGTTACTTAGATATAGACGTATGTATTTGTTTTAACTGATTTACCGCTACAGCTATTCCTTTGCTAACATGCTTCAAGATCCCGTTACTTGAGCTAAAATCGTTCTCACTGCGAACCAAAGAGTGAAAAACTCGTGAAAAACTTTCTGTGAATTGAATTAGTTTGAAGAAACTTCCGCTCGCGAGGCTTTGTTTCCGACCAGTTTGAAGCACTTTGCAGCAGTTACAGTGGTTCAAATGAACCACTTGCGAGCGCCTTTTGGGTTCGTTGATCACAAAGTGAACCAATTTTGATGTCCTTTCGCGTGCTCCTTGTTGGCTTGACCCGCCGTAATTAGAACGGGTGGATGTCACTTGATGACTACACTCCCCCTCCATCTGCTCTTCTTCCTTTTTTACATCTTGCGCTTTCCCCATCCCCAACCAACACCCCTCTCCCTTGGAAAAAGCTTTTTGCTGTTTAATTGATGCTTGAAAAATGCAAAGGAACAGCTTAAAGCGCACTAAAAAGCAAAGGACAAACAGAGGCAGAGAGAGCGAGAGGCAGAGAGAGAGCATGTAACGAACGGGGCATATGCC